>JAQFZF010001376.1:0-14223 GCA_034695365.1 Enchytraeus norvegicus | reverse complement strand
ATCCCCCCAAGGTACGAAAATATACCCCAAAGGGTATTAAAAAATTCCCCCCCAAAGTCCTGGAGGAATCCGTCCGATTCCTAGGTGTAGAAGCCCCTGATTACCCCTACCCAAGTCTCTAACCCTAACCCTAATGGTATCCATATTCACTACAATCAATAACAGCAGAGATTAAGACATTATCATGAAAAGTAAATTCTAAAGGCCTATAAATAAGCCTGCCGGAAATTAGGCGCTACTGACTACAAGGTAGATAATACTAGACATGTTATGTATTTTAGGCACCTCATAAGTATGACCTCTACATGTCATGGAGCACTGTCAGCATAGCCACACTAACATTTTAAGTCATACTGATTGTTCTGAAGTCACCTGCTGACGTTAAGCACTGTTAAATTATTAATGTTTTTTAAGACCTCAAATTCTGCTTTCAAGACCTTTGTTAATAAAATTTAACCTCTGTGACTTGACTTGATTTCATTTTACCTAGAGCTGTGAATTCAAATCTCATATTACTGACAGGTCTTCTATAATCGTGCAACATCCGTAGGCGTCAGCCCTAGCACTGGTATTTAGATATCCAAGGTTTCAGAAGGCTTTATTATGGTGATTTGGCTTTCAACTCACTGGCACCCTTTCATCACATGCGTGGACCATCCAGGTTGTTCTTGTAATGATCAATTACTTATTGAAAGTGATGCGCTGTATAAACATTATTAATTGACTTTTGTTGCTTGAATCTTCCTTTATTCTTTTATTTCTTGAACTTAAATAAATAAGGATGTGTTGATTTTGCATCATCTTATTAATATTTTGTATTGCTTATATGGGCATCTGATTGGGGTTGGTTTCATAGTACTCTATGTTGTCATGAACATTAGTAGCACTCTATTTGCAAACATTTTGTTATTGTTGCTATATTTGTATTAACAGCTATATTATTGTGTTGTGTTAACAGAATCAGAGAATTCAGAAAGATCATTTGTAGAGGTCAGTGCGTCCATTTGTATCTATAGAGGGGATCTTTTTACTAGTGGCTAGAGATAACATCATATAGGTTATCATGACTAGAGTTGTCTGTGAATATTCTATTAGCTTGCATACATCGGCACAATACACACTCACATGTGTGTGCACAATATACCGTACTCGAGATCACAGAAGCTTATATATATGCGCATTGTGCACACCCATTTTGACACTCGGAACTTTTTCACAAAAGATGCTGCAGAAGCATGAATTGTCCTATAAACTTGTGTTAGTAACTGTTAGTTTTCATTAGTTCTCTTTAGTTGAGATTAATTTTTTATTTCTTGTCTGTCATTCATAATCAATGAAATTAAGATATTTAATATTATTATTATTTTTTAATACAGAGAAAGAGAGGCAGATCCAGGCAATTTTCATAGTTGAAAAGTTTGTGCAATTGAATAAGATCTCAAATATTTACAGCAAGACATTTGCTATGATGTTCGCTCTATTACAAGTGACATGCTAAGAAGTTCTGGTTCCTGGAGAGTGGAGAGATCATGATAATATTATAATCCAGTGTTGACACAGGTTTGTAACTGCTTTGAGTGGACAAGTTAGTACTATTGTGCTGTTGGAGACGTCTCTGATTTTGTCAGATGATGGAACGGACATTAAACTATATTGTATTGTATATTCTGTTATATGAGCAGGTGACGAATAACAACACATCTCCAGGAGAGGATGTGGCAGCAGTGAGAATACAAGCCGGTGTGAGAGGCTATCTGGATAGGAAGAAAGTCAAAGCTATGAGGTAATGGCTTCCTCCCATGTGTACAAACTTTATATTATAATTATTACAATTGATTTTACACGTTTTTCTAGTCATTTTAACGCTTGATTTTATTACTCTGATGATTTGTTGATTTATTTGACATGGCTTTGACCATGTAGACTCCAGAGTTAAATAAGAGTCCTGATGATATTCTATTCTTAGCATGCTAATACCAGTGAAAGTTGAACATTATAATTTAATTAACTATTGTGTAATTGTACTGAGAATCTGGTTTATTCAGATATTGGTAAATATTTATAATTTTTGTCTTGGATATTTAATATTGTAACGTCCCCGCTCTCGGGGTAGTTGCCAACAGTACAAATAAAGTACCAACAGACCTGGTTAGCTGTGCAACAATTCCCAAAAGCGGACGTCACCAAGGTTGTGTGAGGTATAACGTGGTGTGTGTGAGAAGTGTATATGAATGTGTTGTGTAAGTGTATGTGTGTGTAAGAGTCCTGCAACTCTTTCCTCGTGACTTTATCCAGAACGTTGACGTCCACACATGTCAACATAACAACGCCATCTTTTCCAGAGAGGTCACCGGAAGGATCTCCGAGGTCAAATGACACTCTCTATGGAACGTAACGGGAGCTAGGGCTCTCCAGCTCCGCGTTACAATATATTATAGCTTAAAAATTTAATCCACTGTACTAGTAAATTTGATATTTGAAACTTAGATACAAATTTCACAATTGAAGCTATTATGTGATGGAGTTTATGTGTGTTTATAATTGCATTTAGTATGTGTGTCATTGTACATTAATATTACATGTATTAATAATAATACATTATCAAATTTTTGGGAAAATGTTATGCAGGCCTATTTATTTTATTACACATCAGCCTTATTGACTTTCCTATCATAGAGTCATTTGCCTATTTGCTGTACATAGGAACCCACTGTATAATTGTTGATTTATCATTCAGTATCTATAGACCTGATTAATATTTAGAGTGTGCTATCTGATAATGATGTCAATATTGCATAATGAATCTGTTTTATATAATTCTGTTAATACTATCCAGCTAACTTTATCCTCAACAAATGTGGAGGAGGTAAATGTTCCCTCCAGGGCTACGCTATATATATATCAGTCCGTATCCGATGATGAGACAGAGCTGTTTGATACCTGGATCCCTCCCAGTGATAGACTGGATGGTGTCAGCATCACGACTGGCGTTTTGGTAGAGCTACAGCATCAATGAGATTATAATCAGAGCTGATAAGGCAAATATGGTCAGCTGACTGTAGAACTATATAGGCTTGTGTCAGTTGAGAGCAGCTATGAATGTGCACTGGTTCAATGGAACAGGATGTTTATATAGGCAAGAGTATTGCTGGTCGATAGAGATGTCATACATGCAACACAATGTAGTATGTCTTGTACATTTTGTATTTGTAAACATGCATTGAGCAATTGACCTGAGAAAGTATTTGGTAGAAAGACGTCTGATAAGTATATAGTGTATTAGCGTACTAATCATTTGAGCTCCCCTGATAAGGATATTGATAAGTACCTGTGATAATCCATTTATCTTTCACTAGGAGGATCTAAGAGAAAGCTGAGCGAGATATGTAATCTTTACTGGATCAAGTGCTATGCCATGTAGTAGGCCTAGCAATTGTACTTTATTAACAAATCATCCTGTCAGATGCACAATGTTACAAGCTAGACATTTGACTATAATGCCAAATCCTTAATATCCAATTTCTTCACTTTCTTTCCATAGAGCTCTACTTGTAATCCATTGACTGAGCCAATGACGTTGTTTGATTAAAAACATCTGAATCGAGTTTCATAAGTGCCCGAATCTAAGTGTCACCCATCACAGATGTTAGCCATTTGGTAATTTCGGTTGCAAAACTGGCGTTGACTTGGGCTTTAGCTTTCGGATTGTCCTTCGAACTTTAAAATTATTCAACAGTGTGCTTCTTCTTCTCTTTTTTCTTTCATAAGCTCTCAATTAAACTTTAAGCTAAGAATTTTGGCTAATTGGATTTGGATTTTACCCCTTGCACTTCACGACTAGCACCCAAGTGAAATTATCAACTAGCTATGATGTAGATATTTATGGCACATGCTCTAACTAAGGGAAAGGGATGATTTTTTATTATCCAAGTACAGTAGGCCTACTTACTTAGATATCAATGCTATCTTGAGTTATATTGAAGTTGGAATTTTAAGTGTAAGCTAATATTATATGAAGAAAGACTTGTGATGAGTTTTTAGTTCAACAATATACATAATATTTGAATGGAACTTAATATTTGAATGGAAACGTCATACGTCTAAATTGAGTTTGACAGACTGAAGTTGAGGGATATATTGTGAATGTTATGTATGACAGTGCAATATAATAACTACACTGCTATATAATAACTCTTTTAAAGGGTGAAGATTTATGGTTGATGCATGTGTAGAGTATATATGTGTGTGCTGCTCAGCCGGTATATTCTCTATATTCTCGTGTCATAGAGTGGAGAGTGAAACTTTTGTTATGCATATTAAGCTTATAGTTTAGAATTGCATATGCCATATACAATTATACATGAGCTTATGATGTCTGATGTATTTTCCGTTGCCTTCTTCTGTGTCTGCGTTATTCGACTTTTGCAAAACACTTGCATTTTCCAGTTGGTCTATTATTTTGTTTTCTGGATCCAATAGTTTATGGCAAAGGCAGATCCAAGTCCAATTTATTCCACTTTAAGTAGCAGTCAACGGTATATGTTTTGATAATTCGTTAATAATTTTGATTAGTCATTGTTAGGATGTACTGTTGACAAAACTATCTGATTGATTGACTGATTGATCATTATAATAAATTTGTTTCTATATCTTACGTTCTGTTGTGTTTTTGTGCAGAGCTGAACATGAGCACCATAATGGAGTCGATCAGGTACAAATAACTTTATGATCAATTTAACAACATACAAGTTCTTTATTTGCTTTGATTTATAAAGTTTGTTTGTTAAAGCCGTAAGATCTATAGTAAATAAAGGGATGAACCATGTATTGATGTATAGGCCGATATTATTTCTCCTTGAAAGCAATGGTCAGGAGAGGTTTTCCAAAGTCACAGTGTCAGGGACGATGTGTGTGACCTTTACTCTGACGCTGTATGACCTTGACTCTATGACTCTGATCTATGTGACCTTAAACCTTTAGAACCTGTGTGACCTTGACTCTGATCTTTGTATAATCTTGACTGGAAAGGAAAAGCTATATTAAACCTGAAACCTTATTCATACCTCATATGAAATTGATACTACTAACAAAAGAAATTTCAGAAATATAAACGAGAAGATAAATTACCTGGAAATCCATCTAATTTTTGTCCTTTTAGCTAAATTTATAACTGCTAAATATTTTGCTACTACTGCTGTTAAGTCTTCTATTGTTATACTTTGTATTTAACTCTCTTCTGTGTGCAGTCATTGGAAGGTGGCGACAGTCGACACGTGCTTGGAGACAAGAACGTGCAGATCACGTACGACGTGGATGAGACGGATGATCCCAAGATGAATTCTGCTGCCACAAGGATTCAAGCTAACTTCAAGGGCTACAAGACACGCAAGGAACTGAGCCTTAAGAAATAAAGAAATGGTTTAATTGTTACAACGGTTTATCAATTGCAGCAGTACAAGCTTTCACTCCCAGCCTAATCGGCTGCTCATTTGATAAACTCATTGGTTGCCATCTTGAAATATTTTGCAATTATATATTATTGTTTACATAATACATGCTGTATTATGTATAATTTAATAATATATGTGATTAGATACCATTTGTTGGTATTTTATGGTGTGATTAGATAATTTTAGCAATTAACTAATTCAGACTGCAAGTGGTCCTATTTGATGGATGTTGGAGCATTTGTTTGTGCTGCCAGATTTGATATCTAATATTATTTGAGGTTACTGTGTGGGTGGTTATATGAGGTAGTGATTCTGTCTCACTTTGTACAAAAATGTCATTATGTTGTTACACTGAAAAAGTTAGATACACACCACCTCGTCATGTTGTGCATTAGTTAAAGCACCTTGATTACGAACCATGGGTTCCCTGTTTCTTTCTCTAGCGAGTATTTTTTGATGGTATGTGTGTTAAAGAGCGATAAAACCATTGTCAATGGGACTATTGTTATGGCTTTGTAAACATAATTAATATTTTTTAATTATATTACTGCTGTAAAGAGAAAGATATGTATTTGTATGAGCTATGCCATCGATAATATTTTAATACCTGTGCAGTTGTAGGCATTCTGTTCAGGCACCAGGAACGTTGTTCGTGAATACGAACTTGTGTCTTACCTGTGGCATCGTGTATATAATAGAAAAGAGTATCTTTGTTAGCGGCATTGATGTACTATAGGTTTATTGAATCCAGCTTTCAATATATGCAATTTGCATATGTTATTTGTTTTTATCATCTTTTTTCTCATTCAAGAAAGCCTCCTTTTTTGCATGGCAAGTTTTGAATTAATCGTAAATCTTTGAGAATTGGCAAATATTTAACAAGTCCATTCAGTATTCTTAAGGATTGGTGGAAATTGGGTGGAGATGAACTGAATTTGGTGAATATCATACATCTATTGTACGTACTGATGTGAACTTTAGTTATGTAGAATGACTAATAATTGATGGCTTATCATAATTTTTCCATTCTGATATACTTATAATTCCTCCACTACTTTAATTTAAGCTTACAATTCCACTAACGTTCATGTTCCCAGCAGCATTCCACCAATAGTGGTGAGTTTGTAGCATAGCATATGATTTAGTTTATTGATTGTAGTAGTTAGAGTTGTTGCTTAGATTGTAGCAATGTAGAAAATCTTCTGATGGTGATTTAAAATTCCATTTTGATTAACTGATTGATCAACATCGTGTTTGCATGACCAGTCGAACATGTTGCTGTCGAACATCTGAGTGTGTGACACATGGGAAGAACTTTGTGTAGAGTGGTGGCATGCAAAAGTCGGAAGAGTTGAACGTCTCTGGCATAATATGAGGTTTCATATTTTAAATCATAATATGATTTAAATAAACATCTAATATAGTACATTCAATTCCCATATTGTTCGTATAATAATACAGACCACTTAGTATAGCTACTGGCTTTGATTTTAATCACTGAAATCTTAAATACTTGTAACGAATATAGTCGTGTTAGATCCGGCAAACGTAAGAATTGATCAACCAAAAGATGCACATTGTTCGTAGCAGCCGACTAAAGAAGTCACTAGTTAAGGAGATCCGTCATAAAACAAAATTATCTCTTTAAGAGAATATGGCATACAGACGGTGGCGGCGCCAGAATTTGGGGCATGCCGGGGCACTACCGCGGCACAAGGTCCTGAGACGGGGCACATTAAAAACTGATGAAAAATCATGAAATGTTGTAAGTACTTGAATTTTAAACATCATTAATTTTACTAAAATTAACACTGTACACAAACTTCACAAATCATTACAATTTATACGAGTCATTGTCCATGATGTATGAAATAATACCGGAAGAGTATAATTATGAGATTTACACGATAATACAGTCAGGGTTTCATATCATGGAAATTCAGTCAAAATGCAAACAAAAAATTTTCATTTTCCTGCCAGGGCACGGCCGTTTTCAGCCGGGGCACGTGCCCTGGCATGGCGCCGCCACTGCATACAAACACTACAGTTGTATGCCATGGATCTGCCGTTAGGCAGTGCACTGACAGAATGAATATATTATTTAAATTTGATGACAAATCATTAAATATTGATTCTATTTCTATTTCAATTCAAATGTGCTTTTGTGAACTTTGAGGGGATCACTAAATTCTGAATGGAAACTGTAATACCACAGGATGTTGAAGCGAAAAGCTCTATTGTTATATTCTCACTAAAAAGAAGAAGTATTGTGAAATAATTATTTTATTTGATGGAATTGTTACTGTGTGTTCATTGAAAATATCTTGTACTGTATAAGATGCCTGGGATACTTAAAGTTTACTAAATTATACTCTGGTGTCTATGGTGTCTGACTATAATATAAGTAAATGGGATTTCTGTTTCAGAAAATACTTGCTGTATATTTAGCTGCCAGAATATAATAAATATTGCTTGATTTCTGTCGTGTATTGTACCATTTTTGTAAATAGTTTTGACAATGTATAAGCTATTTAAATCATAAGTTGTACATGCATTATAGTCGAACAGATTTGATATTTACTAATTAAGTGATCAGGGGATCACCAAATTTCTCTTTACCCACTTATAAACTATGTTTTTTACTGGGTCTCTCTCAAAAGTTTTTTTATTGGGGCTCTCTAACTCCCGGATGCATTCCTCTATAGTGTCTGATTGACATATAAGTTATCTAGCTAGCAATATGTCCAAATCTTGAATATTTTAGCTCTATTTTCCTTCTCGGAGCACAATTTTAACATACAGAAAGTGATGCAGAATTAGTTTGTCTCTATTTTACGTTTGTAGCATTTGTTTGAGTTTTAAATTGTAATGATTCAGTAGTTTTCATTTGTAGTTTGAAAGTAGTACTTGGTTAGTTAATATCAGAGAAATTCATTTCAGTATTTATATTATTACTGACTATAATGATATCTTGATCATATAATACATTCGTATATGAGTGGTTTGTGGTTTAGTAGCTTTCCATATTATTACTGTTGTGTACGTCTCCGTGACTCAACTGTTAAGCACGTTGGCCAGTTTGTGTCAATTTACACAGAAGGTCCTCTTGTGATTCCCGGTCAAGACAATCAAAGAGTAAAATATTGGATGTGAAATGGGCCAACTAAGATTATAATGAGCCTACATCCCTTCGTGGATCAGTTACACTGGCATAAAGGATTCAATTAAATCATATAAAGTGGAGAACTGGCGATCCCACTACATAGAAAAACGAGAATCACTGCATCAATAATTCATTCACACTATGCGCTTTTCGCTAATGATGATCAAAGTCATTGTTCTGATGATCAATGACTTGTCGATTTATGCATAAGATTACAAGTATATTCTTGTAGAACTTTATGTTATGAGCTTGTACGATTTTGTATGTACTGAAAAGAATATAGGTATTGCCTTTGGATGAGAAAACTGACGTTAAATCTGAATTGTGTTGTAGACGTTATATAGAATTACTGCACGTTGATCCCTGTATTGTATTCCTAGTTAAAATGAAGCATAAAATTTTTAGTTGTTATTGACTATTTTTGTGAGATTTGAATAGGTCTGTAGTTTTTTAGTGAAGATATTAAATTATATTTGTACTTGAGTAATGTATGCTTGTGCAAGCCGTACGTTAGCCGTAGCTTCTAATAATGTGAACAAGATCAATTTAGTAAAAGTGACTTTTGTGTCGAACTGTTATAAGCTTCATATCCAAACTGTGTCTTCGTCCTATTTTAAATTTATGCAAAATAGGCCATTGTAATTTTGGCCTTCTAAGCTATTTTTAAAAAGCCTTTTTTAAAATTAAATTAATTAATAGTAGTGTATTGTGTTCAATCGCTTTAGTCTGACGTAAACTGACGCGAGCATTTGTATGCCAAGCAATCAATTCCTGGGCCAATATTTTACTATTGCATGCATTGGGCTGCATAATAATAGTAACAATTAATGTATAAGGTCCATTCCCTCGTCCAAGGATGATGTCAGGGACGCCAACAAAGGAGATAACTCTGTAGACGACCATGATCAACTGCATTTATGGGAGGACATTTTATTTAGAGAGAGAAATATATTAATATTATTGATACTAATAGGCCTACATTTAAAATAGAATATTGTTGTGTTTTACCCTTCTTCCCTAATTAAAGCCATGATTTAACTGTAATTTATTGTATTGCATTATGAGATTAAAATGATTGCAGTTAAATCGTACGAGAATGCGGGTTACAGATTATGCTATCAATTGACGATTTATGTGAACACTTAGATTTAAATATGGAATTTATATAGATGATTGTTTACAAGTTTAAACTGTAGCAAGGCATCTTTGTTGTTCGTTAGTTATTTCTCTGACCAATAATAGATTTTAACGTCAGTTATGCCGCCTGATGGTATCATCATTCTAAATCTCAGCATTGAGAGCTGGCTTCAATTTTATTTCGTTCAACGACGATAACAATTCGACATTGAAAGTTATTTACCTAAACATTAACTGATAAAAGATTAGATGACAATTTAATTTATCCAATTTCTTCCTTGGTAGTATATTAATGCATATAAATGTGCATAGAGATGGCTTGGACATGCTGTCGGGGCCGAAAGAGAATCGTCCGCTATTGTTGTGCCTATGTAGTACGTTATATGTCAACTCGTTGCCTTGTGCTGTACTGATAGTTTTCTATAATAATTAATTGATTGATTGTGTATCTCTGCATACAGATATTGATACCATCACAATATAAAGCTTACTGTTGCTTGTAGCAGTTATATTAGATTATTTGATATAATGAGATTGGTTTATTTTTGTTGATTTTTATGAGTGGTTCTATTTAAACATGTAGCGTTGGTTTATGTTAGCTCGGTGTGTACGTGTATGTGTGTGATATATGAAGTCACTAGATGATCGTGTAACGTCCGTTTCCTCATCCTGGGATGATGCTAGCAACAGAATCCTATCTTGCCATGCTTCGAATCCATGGTTTACTGCTTTAATCTGCTTACATAGCGAGTTCGCTATCGAATAGGCCATCAGGCCGAAATACTTTTAATAGTACTTTTACCAGTGTAGTATTTTACAGGTGTGCACAAATCAATTTTTCAATTTAGCTATTAAATTGATTTAATTGTACTACTGACAGTTCTTTGAATACCTTGTACAGAAAGTTTTTCGATCCTTCTTTCAGGCTCAGGTTTCCAATGTCGTTCAAATTTGTTATGATAACAGACTGTAATGCTATTCTATGCTTAGTTTAGTTGTGAAATTTTATTAATGTGACAATTATAGTAATAATAATGGGTTTTAGGTTTGGAACTGTAGCTTGAATTGGTATTATTTCTTCGATTTTTAGTATGCATTCTTAAATCATCATTCTCTGATTTTAATAAAGGTGCAGAGATTGTAGACTGTTGTTATTTGCTGTGACGCTTTGCTTTATGTATGCTAGCGTGTGCTTGCATGCGCTGCTTGTTTTAATTAAACACAAATTTCATTGAAACCATACAGTGTTACGCCAGGCATGAAATATTTTATGTTAACATTAAATTGGTTTATGTAAAAGCAGTTAGAATTGGAGTTGTTACTGCCATTATAAGATATCAGTTATGATTGATTGATAGATAAGATCAGGTGATACGACTATAGTGGGCTTTACTCTGTCTGGTGTACCGTACTGCCAAATATCAAGTTATATATTCCGATGCACAGTCTGGTATCAGGCTTATGAATGAACACTCCATCGATCAAAAAGTTCAACCCATGACAAAGGCTACTCTGACCCATGACCCATGTTACTTTACCACACCTAAGCTGGAAAGATCTGGCGTCTGAGGTGGTTTCCCGTTGCCTTCTACAGCATCTGCGTCAGTCGGCTCTTACGAAATATATGCATTTTTCAGTTGGTCTATTCTCAGGTTTCCCAAGGTTCGATTCCCACCTGGATCCGTCTCTGACAAAATCCTTGTACCTAATTTGGATACGGGCGTTAAAATAGCAGTTAGCTTTTTTTAAGATATAATACAATACAATATAATATGGGTTTAACGTCCGTTTAATCATCTGACGACGATATCAGGGACGTCAATATATGAAATAATATGAAATCAATTGGAAGCCCAGAAGAGCGGTTTATTAATACTGTATCCGCGTGTTTGAACACGGAGACAAATAATTCAAATTAATTATGTATATAATAAATATTCAAAATAATATAAATCCGTGCACCTTACGCAATTTGACAGGAGAAACGACGACTTCCTAGGAATCGATTGGGCCTATATTAAAAAACATGAATGCCTAAATGAATATATTGAACTAGTATAATAATCACACTGGCATGCAGTTTTTAGGGATGAATTTTAATTATATGCTTACATTCTTTGTTTTAACTTTAATTCGTAAGTTCATAACTAACATTTTCTCTCTCTCTCGTGTACTGCCAAATGGCAGGTCCAATGTACACATTCCGATTCACGGTCTGCTATCACGCTTAGGCCCACTAATGAGACTCCTTTGACCACAACTTTATCCCATAAGTGGCTTTATGACACATCGAACATACATGTGTTATGTAGCCATTAGCTGTGGAAGATCTGGCTTCTGAGGTGGCTTCCTGCTAGTAGGCTTCTTCCTTCCTCGATATTTTCGCTAGTCGGTCCCTACGAAACCGGTTCATAGTTCAATATCATTATAATTGTGGTATGGAGTTAACCAAAAAAGTTAAAATAAATATATTATTTTACCCCAAACAAAGTAGGCCAACAAGCTACGTAGAGACTGGGAGATGCTACAGATAATGAGCACATGCAGTTGGGGAGTCCCAACAGGGGAGGGATAATAAATTATTATAGACATAGGCTATGAATGAATAAAAATAGCTAGAGAATTCAGATTATACGAGTATATATACAATTATGCCAGCAGAAATTCCTTTATAAAATATGATGAATAATATTAATAATAATATAATTTAATAATTAATAAAACCATTACCGATATTTCAAATATACAATTATGCATAGAGATTCAATATCTACATTCAATTAATCAAAACTAGACCGAACCCTATTCAGTAGCATTTTGAATAACGGACAATACGTATTGAATCAATTATTACCACATGTTAAAGTTGGCCTACAATCTTATAACCTGCGCAAGAGATCCCATAATAGAACGCTTCCCCTGTGCACTGCTCTCACAGCTAAAAACTTCATTAACAGAATGCTCTTTGAATATTAATTGATATTAGCAAGTCCTACCTTAGATCTTGTTCTCAATTATAGATCGACTTAAGCTCAATGCTAACTGATTCTTATGGACTGATGTATGTATTTTGTTTGTATTGGTTTTGCTATGGATGTATTCTAGTTTATAATATCATTGTGCATATGTCCTAATGATTTCTTAATAAGATACTACTACTACTACTAATTAATTAATTGTTGACACAATATAAAATACAAAGGACATTTAGTTGCGCCTCGCTACGCAAGGTATCTCAAAGGACACACTGATAGTCAGATAGCCAGATACGGATAATTATGCAAGCATGTGAAATAATTTTGAATTCAGAAATGAATCCTAACTTACTCACAATCTGGCAATAACAGTACGGTCTCTGCAAAATAAATTAATAATAGCCTTCACTCCATTTCAACAACATATGGACTGGAAACAACTTTCTGCGCGGACAGAAAATTACACATCCTGATTCGGAAATCCCGATAAAACACGTGACCATATGATGGAACCCTTTCAGCAAATCCTGTTCGTGTCATGAGACAAAGACCCTTCCCGTTCATTGGGAATCTCTTGAGGGGAACGTGGGGAATTTTGTGCCTGTCACTCGTGTATAAGAGCCAATTAGAGACATCTAGCCTACTCCATTGACGAGGATCTACAACACAGATAACCAAAAAATTCTTCAAAATTCATTATGATATTAATTTTCTCTTGCCGCATTTGATTTTGATAGTCTAATTTCGGTTTTGATAGTGCAAATTTTGCCGGAGACGTAACCTGATATCGTTGTCAACTCTAAAAATGGACGTTAAATTCGCATTGATTGAATGATTCCATTGTCTTCCCGATGGCATCGCTCGTTATATTGATTAATCCTAGGTGCATGTATCGCGCAGCGCCTCTCGTCAGCTGTGTACAACCGCGATGCCTGCCTTTCCACCAGGCTACCAAAAACGGAGAACATGGTGACCAATATTGTCATGGATTTAACGTCCGCTACTCGTTGCGATCCCTGACATGATGTTTAAAGTAAGCTATTATTATGGATTTTATGTAGGCCTATGCATTACTTCATACATCATACATGCTTTATATTCGGCCACTCATAACTCCAACTACGTTTATTATTAGCTAGATTTATCACTTTCATGCGCGGATTTAGGGGTCCGGGAGGCTCTGGCCCCTCGACCTTAGAGGGGGCCAGAGGGGGCTAGGGCTCCATCGATTTGAAAATTATTTCAATATTACGTATCCAAATACCCATTTGTCATCCTTGACCGCCACACGATTAGTCTCAATTTAACATGCCCCCTGGAATTAAATGCATGTAAGTAAAAATTGGTCTGTCTCTTAAAAATTCATAGACTCACCACTGATCACTTTTAACTGTAGAAATAGTTTGACTGAACAAATAGCATGAATAACGAACAACACGTATTGAATCAATTATTACCACATGTTAAAGTTGGCCTACAATCTTATAACCTGCGCAAG
>JAQFZF010001375.1:0-14225 GCA_034695365.1 Enchytraeus norvegicus | reverse complement strand
CAATCCCTGCGAGGCGGCAGAGCTGCTGGATACCTGGTGGCGAGCCCTGGAGGAGCGCTCCCAAGGACGAAGATAGAGGGGGTCAGCACCACAGCTGATCCTTGGGTGGGCAACAACATGAACAAAAAAAGGCAACAAGTAGAACTTACAAATATTCCAAAATAAAAGCAGTAAGCTTATATAGTGCAGTTAGATTTAAAGTTGTATGTAGCATCAATCAAGAACTATTTAAAAATCAAAGACCTGAAATATAAATTTATCCTCACGCTAATTTTTTATTTATGATCTCTTAAACAGAATATATTCTAGATTTGAAATTAAAAAGATGATGGATTGGATTATGATCGTATACCATATGTAATGTATACATATTTATATGATCATATATCATATTCATACCTGTGTCAATGAGTCACCAAATAGAACTACCCTTGGCCATGTTATAGGTGCTGACAACGACATTTCCTGCAGTAAATAACCCAACAAAGCAATTTATAACAAACAAGAAGACACCATTTAATCCACCAATAGGATTCAATATGATCACGGCATTCATTTATTAAATCAATTATGATATGTGGCGGAAACATTGTAAATACAGCTCTACTAAAAATTCATCATAAAAAGGCTAATTTGACAAGTTGAACGCCAGTTTCACGTCCTAACAGCCACATCAGTGATGGGCAAGCACTGGGAATAGAACCATGAACCAATGGAACCGGAGCAACACACTCAACCGATGTGCTATTCGCTCACCCAATATATAAAACTATATTACGCACAAGAGGGCGAAATAAATACTCTACTAAATGGTAGAAATTATGGCAATTGTGATTGTCATATTGATATAATAAGCTAATATAATATAACTGTGTAATTTAAGCATTTGACAAGATTCTAGGGATGTAAAATGAGCTTAGCCAATGAAAATATTATGACCTAGGCAAAAACAGATAAAGGTTTGAAATAATAATTAATTAATGCAGACACTGAGGACAAAGAGCCACCTACTTTAGAAAACACTTATCCTAAAGGACAAAAATTTATGAGGAACACTGATCGCGAAAAAAATTGTTATTAGGCTAAATCTATTAAGGCAATTGGAGAACAGCATGACTTTCTTCAGAAAACATTATCTACTTCACATTAAAAAAACAATTATTTTAGAATTATGACTCTATAAGAAATTGGATAAATATAACTCTACAGTGTACATATAAAATTTGTTCTATTCAAAAATATGTGACCATTTAAGATACATAAATTATAATTGATTATAAAAGGCTAGAGTCAAGATTACTTGTTTTGAAGAACTGGTCAGTCTTTTAGATGACTTTACGATGGGTATGAGATCCTTGGCAGCTTTTACTCTATCATCCTGAATTGTCGTAGCTTCTATTTTAAACTTTGTCTCATTATCAAATAGATCTCCTGTATCAGAGAAATAAGCTTCAGCCTCGTTTCGTCTGTGTTTTTCAGTATTTGCGTGCACCGTAAGGCCGTAACGATGTGCACGTATTTTCAACTTGCAAAACTTGCAGAATGCCTTTGAATCATCGTCAGGTACTCTTTCAATCCATTCCTTGAGATCATTTACTTTCTCCCAACGACCAGAAAATTTCTTTTTGTACTTAGTCCATTTACCCATACTGTCCGTCAGCTGAATAACAAGAAATTATGACACATCAATTATCACAAATCAATACATGATTACTAAGAACGATTCATAAAAATACTAAATTTAAATATTCGTCACATGCATAATTACCATATACATAAAAAATCCAATTTATAAGCTACTGAAAACTTCAAAGACAAATTTATAAAATCACATTTCATCTGGAAACATTCAGCAGAAAGCCTATCAACTTTAGGTACCGTCAGTCCAAACTAAGAACTGACCTGTCACCTACCTTCTGTTTTATAGAATCAATATCAATCCTGGCACTCATCATATCCACTTTGCCCCAGAGTGAGCACTCTGTGTTAAGACCAACTCAACAGCCCCTAGGCATAACTACTGCCCCTGCAGACCTACAACACAGGGGGTCCAGGCCCTTTGGGGGGCCCGGCCTGCCGCCGGAGTTGTCTTTTTCAAGACCAAATTTAACGCAGTACATAAATCGTCCGTGATATTCACATTTCACACTAAGTTATGTGATGTCTACCAGTAGGAAAAGATAACATTGTCTACCAACATCTACCAGAGAGGGGCCCAGGAGCGAAATTTACAATATTTTGCAGAGGAGACCTGAATCTGAAGCTACGCCACTGCTTGAACTAAACAAGATACAATACAAATGTTCAATACCACATGGCCATCAAGGCCATGGAGCAGACCCTGAGAGGCAGGAGAGCTGCTGACAGCAGACCCCTCCCCCATGGTGAGGTGAGATAGAGGAGGTCAGCACCACAGCTGATCTCCTGTGTAGTCAACAACAACATAAATAACATATTGAGAGAAACACCGTAGAAATCTAATACTAATATTTGATTCATGATTACATGCAAAACATACAGCATAGCTCAGTGGTGCACAACCTTGATGAGATAAAGGGCCGCATCAAATTTAGTAAAGTGGTCACTGGTCGCACTAAATTTGTCAACATGCACGATGCATGGCAGGCCCAGTTTTTCTTTTGTGGGGAAAGAAAATTTTTGTGAAATAGCAAAATTAACCATTTTCGCTATTTCACCAATCAAACTAAAGATCTAAGAAGATTTATAGGATAAAACATTCCGAGCAACAGCAGCCCCTCCTTACCGAGCAAAAACTATCATTTGCCCAAATATTTTCTATTTTAACACTAAAAATTGTTGGCACTAAAATATTCAAGCGGGCCCTCAGCGGGTCGCAAGGCATGTCTCAGTAGGCAGCATGAGGCTCACGCGCCACGTGTTGTGCACCCCTGGAATGGATACTCTTAGAGAGCCTGGAATGAATGAATCTTACTTGTTTTGTAGAACTGCTCAACTTTTTAGATGATTTCACGATACCCTTTTCCTGCTTCTTTGCAACTTGTTTGATAGAACTCGCAAGTCTTTTCGATGATCTCACAACAGGTATTAATTCTTTTGCAGCTTTTATGCTATCATCCAGAATTGCTGTATCTTGTTTTTTGGATCTGCTCAATCTCTTAGGTGATTTTATGATAGATGCGAGATCCATAGCAGCATCAACTCCATCATCCGGAGCCATTGTAACGTGCTTTATAGAACTAGACATTGTCGTCAATCGATTTGATGTTTTCGCAGTAGGTACTAAATCTGTTGCAGCTTTTGCTCCATTGTCCTGATTAGTTGAAGCTTTATTCTTATACTTTGTCTCATTTTGTCTGTGTTTTTCTGTATTTGCGTGCAACTTGAGGCTGTTGCGATGTGCAAGAATTTTATTCTTGCAAAACCTGCAGAATACTTTTGAATCGTCACATTGAACTCTTTGAACCCATTCCTTTAGATCATTGTCCTTCTTCCAACGCATAGAAAATTGTCTTTTATACTTTGTCAATTTACCCATACCATCCGTACTGTTCAGTCTCTCAGGTGACTTTACAATCGGTATTTGATCTTTAGCAGCTTTCACTCTGTCATCCTGAGCCTCTAAAGCTTGCTTTATACAATTGGCCAACCTTATAGATGAGATAACGTTAGGCAGTAAGTCTTCTGCAGTCTTTACTTTATCGCCCTGAGCCATTGTAACTTGTTCTATAGAAATGGTCAATCTTTTCGATGATTTCACAACCGGTATTAAGTCTTTTGCAGCTTTTATTCTATCGTCCAGAGGCATTGTATCTTGTTCATCAGAACTGCTCAATCTTTCGGATGACTCTACGATGGGTATAGGATCCTTTGCAGTATCTACCCCATCATCTCTTTCGTCCGGAGTCGTCATAATTTGTTCCATAGAACTGGTCATTGCTGTGAATCCATCTGATGATTTCACGATAGGTATGAAATTCTTTGCAATTTCTACCCCATTGTCCAGAACCGTTGCTTGCTTAATAGAACTGAACATTGTCGTCAATCCTATTGACGTTTTCATGTTAGGTATGAGATCTTCTGCAGCTTTCACCCCATTGTTCTGATGACTAGAAGCCTCATTCTTAAACTTTGTCACATTTTGTCTATGTTTTTCAGTATTTGTGTGCAGCTTGAGGTTGTGGCGATGCGCATGAATTTTCTTCTTGCAAACCTTGCAGAATGCCTTTGAGTCATCATTTGGTACTCTTTCAACCCATTCCATTAGTTCATTATCTTTCTCCCAACGAGCAGAAAATTGCCTTTTATACTTTGTCAATTTACCCATACCATCTGAACTGTGCAGTCTCTTAGATGATTTCACAGACACTATTAGATCTTTTGCAGCTTTCTCTCTGTCATCTTGAGCCACTAAAACTTGTTTAATAGAACTGGTCAATCTTTTACATGTTTTCATGATAGGTATTAGATCCTTTGCAGTTTTTACCCCGTCGTCCAGTGCCATAGCTTGCTTGATAAAACTTGGCACTGTCCTCAATCCTATTGATGTTTTCACAATAGGCATGAGATCTTTTGCAACTTTAAGGCCATTGTCCTGTGCACCAGTAGCTTTTGTTTTAAACTTTGTCTCATTTCGTATGTGTTTTTCAGTATTTGTGTGCAACTTAAGGCTGTTGCGATGTGCATTAATTTTTTTCTTGCAAAACTTACAGAATGCCTTTGAGTCATCATCTGGTACTCTTTCAACCCATTCCTTTAGATCATTATCTTTCTCCCAACGCTCAGAAAATTGCCTTTTATACTTTGTCAATTTACCCATACTACGGGTATCTGATTCGGTCAACTAGATATGTTCTAGATAAATTTTCAAATGTATATTTCACCAACTCATAGGTTAACTTAAATATGAAAACAAGCAATGGTATTACACTTTGAATAATTACAATGTGGATGGTTCTATGAACAGGTGGACCAACCCACAAGTGAAAAATGTTTTTTAAAAAGTGGGTTAGAAAAGACTTGTGCCTGTTCTAGCACCACTACACCGATTTTTTTCAAGGTTTTCACAGAACAATAGTTCAGAAGAATTTTATGTTTAGGGATATGGTTTGGGTTAAAATTAGGCTAACCCGAACCCTACCATGGCATGACTCTAACACAACATATGAATTAACCTTTTGCGAACGTTTGTCCCGTGTTACGGGACAAAAATAATTTAATGACGTTACTCCACTGGTCGTAAAGGCCCATAACACGGGCCAAACCTTCAAGCAACTTCTAACACTCGCTATATATCGTACTCCTAAAAGTTGTTTATCATTTTTATACCGTTGTATAGATGGCTATTTTGTGAATGCAGGGATAATTTTATGTAAGTCGATGAAGGCCTCAGTTAACTGATTTTATATGAGGCGCTTATCAGTAGCTTATTTCCCTGCAGTTTATAATGTGAATAAAGCAGTGACGTTACTGCAGCCTCTGCTACGGACATAATAGATGATGTCTGATAGCTAGGCCTACAGCAGCAACTGTCTATTTTTATTATATGGTTTATGTGTACTTTCTTTAAATTCTCTCTCTCTCTCTCTCTCTCATACACTCACCCAGGTCACCCTCTCTCTCTCTGTCTGTCTGTCTCTCCCTCTCTCTGTCTATTTTTCTCTCTTAGTGCACTATACCGATTGGCAGGTGCCAGTGCTCAATGCAATATAACTCTAGTCTGTATATTATGCTAGAATTTCTTGTTTGAAAATATGGCATACAGACAGACATGTACAAAAATTGTACATATTGCATTGACAGTAATGAAGCGTGTATGTTTGTATATACATGTACATGTTTTGGTTACAAACATAAATGTAGGCCTACACATTAGACTTAATGTGAGAGTTCTCAGATTTTAGGTTGGGGGGTTTCCTGTCTACTTTTATAAGTGGGGGGGGGGGGGGATTGGCGCTCATAATATTTATTTGATGTCTCAGTTCATAGATTTAGTAGAATAAATTCGACAGATTTGTATACATTAGTAGATTGAAAAAAAATTAAGATTAAAAATTGCCGATTGTTTGGTCAAGTTAAGTTTTGCATCACACTATCTTTCTTGTCTTAGTTACGGTGGTACACTGTAGCAGATAAAAAAATGACTAGTACATTGCACAAAAAGTTGTAAAACTTCTAGATAACAGGCAAGTTATAATCAGCAGCTGATTGTGGTCAAGCGGCTATTGTGAAACTTGGATCGCTGCTGCTTAGCTAGGAGCTTCTGGTGACAATCTCTGTCTCTTTCTCTCTCTCTCTCTCTCTTTCTCTCTATCAGTGTACTGTCTAATGGCGGGTCCATGACATATAACATATTCATACCTCTCTATCCTCTGTGTTTCTTTTATTATCCACAAATATTGTGATTCCGCTGGACCGCTATTACTTCATCAATCAGTAATTATAATTACTAAGACTTATACTTGGTATTCCTCTTGCTCTCTTTCCTTCCATTCTTCAATGTTCTTACCTCTATTACTTAGTAGCTTCTCCTCAACAATACTATGAGGATTTAACGCCCGGTTCCTCACCCGAAGGCGATGTCAAGGACGTCAACAACCCTTCTCCCTTACTAAAATCTGCCCTATTCTTCTCTTCCTTGTTAACTCTTCCTTGTATTTCTTAACTTTCTCATTTATTGGCCCACTTATTTCAGTGCTCTGTAGGCTATCTATGCTGATATTTTTCACAATGCTCATGTCACAATGCTACCATCATCCATGATGAACCGATAATATTCACGATTTTATCCCCCCACGTGAAAACATATGTGAGCCTGAAATTTTAACATCAATAAATTCAAGAACATTATGTAATTTCATTAGATTAAAAAATTACGATTTAGTACAAAACGACGTCATGTAATCAAATACGTCCCCAAAAGGTTAAATGTAATAGAGGAGGGAGTATTTAGGAGACCCAAATAGTGTTTTAGCCAATTTATGATAACTTTAGGTAAATTATAATAATTTATAAAACCCTTTTGCCTTGTTACAATTAGGTATATTTGTGCACGTTCCATAATACTATCAATATCTTATATTAGTTCTATTCATCGTTTTGATTTATATCATAAAATAAATTTGAATAAAGTTTTGGGGGTTGGTCCACGAATAATAACCCTTACTAAGTTATACTTGTTATTTATTTTGGTTTTTTAACTATTGTCATGTATTAAATTCTGATTCGTAAAAAAATACTGTGACAGATTTGCATATTTTATATATGCCATATTTTATATCTGACTAGAAACTGAAATTGTATTTCTATTTATGATATTTTATATTTCAATAAAAAATGCTTTATTTACAAAATAAAGCATTTGTTACAGTTCTTCGCAAAAGGAAGCTTACTTCTTCCTGGTTTATAACACGTTCCGATCTTTACTGTTGTGACAATTATTAAGCACGAAAATTTTCTTAAATTACTAATTAGTACTATGGTAAAGAATTTCTGATCCTAACTGAAGTGACCAAAGACCTTATAATTGGAAGTGACAATCTTAGACAAGAATGTTTCTTAAATTATTACTATGATAGAGAATTTCAGGTAATAGATAATATATCATAATAGATATTTATAGTTGCTTTCACTAATTTCTGTACTACCATTTTAACTTAATGGTCAAATTATCTAGCAAAGCTCCCTATCTCGTGATTCTCGTCCCACATAATACCCACAGGATTTCCTAGGGCCCGGAGAAGGGGTTGAGGGCAGCGGCGGTTCTAGACTAAAAATTTGTTTCTGAGCTTCAATAAGCCTAAGCCTTAATAGACAATATGGGGGCCACGAAATTTGGCCTACATGTTAGCAGTGGCGTCTCCAAGATATAGGTTGAGCGGGGAACATGAAAAAATGTGTACACGCGCACTAAGTTTCTTAATGACTGAAGAAAGTGCAAAAGTGAAGCGAGTCCTAAAAAATGGCGTTTGCTCAGCAAGCAATGTTGTTGATGAGCTAGCGTAACGTTTTTCGAGCGGAGCGAGCGAAAAATATTTGTACTCTTCACTACATATTTTGGCCCCACTTAAAATTATCTAGATCCACCACTGTTTCATGATTTCAGGCCTAGGCGGATTAACGTGTAAAAAACAGATGAGGGGGGCACGTGCGCCAGTTCCACAATGGTAGCGACGCTACTTCATGTAAGATGGAATGATTAGGGCCTAATGAAATTCAAATTACGAGAACGGTAGTAGCCTAAATGATATCATATTTCCCCTCGACCAGAGGGATCACGCATTTTGTAGGCTTAAAGGCACATTGCAGGCAAGGCTGAAAATCTGTGGTGTGATCGATAGACTTGTCGAACTAATCGATGATGTGCTCATTAATGAGTCAGAAGTTTGATGTAGTACAACAAGGTTCACCTTGGACCTGCCAAGTGGCATAGAACTTAATAGATAGTAGGCCTAACACTAACAATGTGGACCGTTAGACTTAGGCCTATATCAAGCATAGGCCTATTACCCAACGCATTATAATAATAACGGGGATATGGGTCAGGAAGCATCAGCTGCTTGTTTAAGACCCATTTGCTATCAACGATCAGTCAATTTTAGCGACCAACGATCCCACGTGCACGTCTGAGATTTTACACTCTGATCGGCTCTACCGGGAGTTGAACCCCGAACGTCATGTTTAAAAGTCCACGACGCTACCACTAAGCCAGCGAGACATACATTAAAATAAATCATAATACATATAATTATATTAACAAATACAATCATATTATATTTAATATTGTATAGCCTATAGTAACTGTTAACCTATATACGATTTATACTTCAGCTTACATGTTTAGTGGATCAAAAATCGACTTAGTCAATTTTAAGATATTTGGTTCTAATATTACTAATTTGGATCCATGCTGAAAACTATAGGATACGCCGATTTAAAAGAAATTAATCGAAAATAGAGCTCTAGGCATCTAGCAAAGTGCCTGTCATACTCCATTATAATAGGTCTATACATGCAGTTTGGAACTCTTCTCTGCCTTGAACTATACACTATACAGTCTACTTTCTAAAGAACAAAACTTCATCTCATTTGCATAACCTATACCTCAGAGGTTATTGGCCTATCCTTAATAATTTGTTGAGTCTGGGAAACTTAAGAATAGCTCAACCGATAACTGCATGTGTTTCGAAAGAGTCAATTAACGCAGATATTAAGGAATACGAGAAACCACCTCAAAAAGCAGATCTCTCCAAGCCAAATGCTGAGAGTGGTAAACGTAGGCCTATCGCCTTTTCGATAGGATTGACATGTTGATCGATAAGTGCTCATTAGTGAGCCTGATAGGCTGATAGCAGATTGGGCATTGTGAATTGGCAGTACAAGAGAGAGAGAGAGAGCGAGAGAGAGAGAGAGAGAGAGAGTGAGTGAGTGAGAGAGAGAGAGAGAGAAAACAAGAGAGAGAGAAAGAGAGTGAGAGATACTACTGAATAATGTTACGTTTGCAGTCTACATTTCTACACATCAATAATAGGCTATGTTAATCTACATTAATATTCAATGTCATGCAAAAATATAATTTATCCATAATCAAACATCTCTACAGAAACGATGTTAATGAAGTCAATATTAAGGAATTCAGGAATATGGGGATGAGATTGTCGCCAGGGCTTCTCATTTAGATGGGCCAGCCAGCAGACTTCATCTCTCTCGCCAACTGGCACAACACACAAACTTGACACCAGTGCAGTAGGCAGCAGTCCTCGCAGATGGTTCCCTGTGTGAACAAAAATAAGATATTAGTTTATGACGATATCAAAATCTATGCCTATATTAGCACTAACTTACAACAACACATTAGTTACAGTACTACCGTCATCCACGACAATATGGAGCACTATTGAGCCAAAGCCAAGCCAGGCGATAAGTAAAATGCAAACGATATACAGTACAGAATACAATCTCTAGAGTCATTCTATATGTAGGCTACTTAACAGTAGGCCTAGCGTTTTGACAAGCTTGAGTAGGCTGAGACTTACTCTATAATAATATAAACCCTATATAAGACGGCATAACGACAAATGTTGACAAATGTTGCAGATACGAGGTTTGTGCATTTAGTCCTCGAAGAGGTATCCGCCAATATTTTCTTGTTCTTATTGAGACATCCCTGATATTTTTATTAATTTTGTACGTAATTTTAATTAATTAGATTTATTTCACGTAGTAGAATACAATGCATACATATAATACATGTAGTTAAAGTGAAAATGGATATAAATGCCCGAAGGCCAATGAAAATATACTAGGGCACTGACATGCCCAATAAAAACATCAACATCACACAAACTGTAGCAACCAGATACATATGCAGCCTAACTCGAGTTATATTATGTACATCTAATATTATTTAACCATATTTACGTCAGATGATGAAACGGACGTTAAACCCTAATTGTATTGTGTTGCAGTTATATCTATCTATCTGACGGTCATCACGTCCCTTGTGGAACATAACCGCAGGAAACCTCGTCTATCCGCCTAACCAGATATCAATCCTCCATCGAGCATTAAGGACGCGCCCAACACAGTGAGGAAAAAAACAGGAATGGTTTTAAGAGTCCATAGAGTCCTGGTAATGGTAAATCCTCATTAACGAAGTCCAATTTATACGAAGTCATCGTACAAATTGCAGTTAATAATGATGATATTTACCCTGATGCCGAGCATCATGCGGACTTTGAGCCTGAGAGGGACGACTCCTGCAACCATGGGTACACAGCAGTTCTCTCCTAGGCGCTGTGACAGGTAGCAGCTATAGCACCAGGGGAAGCACAGTACGCACATACCTGAAACACAATACAAAACAAACATTAATTTAATCGGTTAATTCCATTCTATTAATTATATAATTTATATTATGCGTATAAAAATTATAGTCCAACACATAATTTATTTGCATAGTCTATAGCCCATCATGGTAGATTTTAGTTTACTTATTGTCGGACAGTGCCATGGCGATAACGCTACAGACACACTAAGAGCACAATTACAGCTGTGAAAATGAATTAAATAAAGTTTATTAATTCAACTATCGTTGGCCTGGTTTCATAATTTCTACTTGCTAGAGGTTGCACATCAGGTGTGCTAAAGGTAAAGCTTTTTGCTAAGATCAACTCGTTAAGCTTATCTATGGTTCGCTCAATAATTCAACAGTGAGCGAGACAATTGACTGTGTATTAAAATGTGCCTTGGACATCTGCTATATAGCAGAGCGCTATATAGATATTCTCGGACATACTATGAGAAATAAAGAAAAGAAGGCTTAGGTATAAACGGAAAAATTGAAGGAAAGCGCTGCAGAGGAAGACGGAGAATTATCAATACAAAGAGCTCCGCTATTAGATGGGAATCGAAGAATTAACAATGATCAGAACCGCTAGAGACAGAGATGACTGGAGCACCATGACCACCAACGTCCGGATCGAGCATGAAACGTGAAGAAAGAAAGAATATAGAACGAATGAAATATATTAAATACTAGTGACTTTGCTGATTAATGTGATTCTATGCGATGATCGACAGGTGATCGATCACATCATACTGACAGATAGACACAAGCACTGACACAGATACATTGACGGATACATGCAGACTGTCACACCTGCGGCAGGTGATATTGGATATGTATTATAATGATGGCTGCCGTTACAGTACTGAAATCAGTTTTTGTTGCAGCATGTGTAAGCTTTTACTTCACAACAATTATGAAGGTCACGGCTTTAATATAGTTTATATTAAACAATATGTTGTTTAATCAATCAATCAACTAAGGAGGATTTAACGCCCGGTTCCTCATCCGATGGCGATATCAGGGACAATGTAAACTATATAAAATGTTGCCGATGACGTTATAGTGCTATTGTAAGGTGGGCGCACTCTGAAGCAAGTGGTAGAAGTAATGTCAAGCTAGATGGAAGGTTAATCGTGTACCAGCGCTTGCAGCATTGCCGTGTAATCAAAAGAAAAAGGTACGACTAATCATGGAGTAATAAAAAAATAATGGACATACGAAAGCAGCAACTAAGAAAATAAATTAGCATGCCTGTAGCTATGTCATATGTGAAAATATACTGATAAAATAATCCTGAGTTTATATCCGGGGTTCATATCCGGGATTCACATCCCGGGTTCACAACCAGGGTTCACAATCGGGGTTTATATCCGGGTTTTCATATCCGGGGCTGTGAAACTGGCCTGCTAATATATGCTGTAAATATGGTGCACCATATTTATCAAAATTATCTCCACAAAATTAAAAGCGATTAGGGGTCCACTTTTTTTAAACTCACCCTGTCCATGTAATTAGAGCATTACAGTTGTTCATGACAACATCCCGTACTAATAAATCAATGCTAATAATAAACCATAAACGATATTTCTATTAAACTATATATTCTTTCAATTGATACATCTTGGTACTGCTGATGCATATTTCATCTGTTATTTGTTTGATTTTGAACACTAAAGAGGCACGAACCGTGTTCAAATATCCATTATACTATCCGGTCTCTAGTGCCACTGCCATATGGCAGGTCCAAGGTACATATTCTGAAACACAATCTGCTTTCCCGCTCACTAACGAGCAACCCATCGATCATGAAGTTGATCCCATCGAAAAGGCCATGCCTTTACCACACTTAAAATGTAACCTTTTCTTGGGAAGATTTATCTGATTTCCGAGGTGATTTCCCGTTGCCTTCCTCCCGTTGCCTTCCATTATAATGTGCAAAAATCAAATCAAAGACTTACAGATGCCGCAGTCATCACAGATGTCGCAGATGCCGGTGCTCCAATCCCTGTTCCCAGCAGACACCACCGTGGGTCCACTGTGCTGTACCTGCGTTGTCACAATGTGCGTCATTTTCTACGGCCGTTGATGACTGACAATCGAATAGTCGAATATAAACCGAAATAGATCACCGACAGTCGCACAGTAACGGATAAACAACAATATTGAGATGTTTAGAGCGTCTATATTTTTTTTAATCTACTGTAAGCTGCTAAATAGCTTCTAAAATATAACCTGCAAATATTATCATGCAATCAATCAATTAATTATCCGTTAATCTGTCAATGGGAATCCATTGCTCGATCTATTTTTTGAAGACTACATCAGGGACGTTTCGCACTTCATAGGAACTACTACCCCTTTCATTTAAACAGATCTATCCACTGAGGAAGATTCGTCCAATATACAAATGTAATAAAAACGGTTCTTTACCAATCTATACCAGAAACAGCAAATGAGAAAGGAAATCTTGTAAACAAGTGCGGCTGACATGTGTGTTGGAAAAAGTGAGATTCAAAATATAGTAATAATGAAATAACCAACAAAATTTATATTTATATAGTAGTGATAAACTATGATGGTATCTAGCACCAGCCCTTATAACGATCCAGTGTGTTATCTATAACAAACTTAACTGAACTGCTCCAATAATCTTAATCCCAGATGCTAAATTGCACTGGCGATAATAGCACAGCAGGCAAGCTGCAGGCATATTCTATAATGTATGCTTTTCGCAATAATAGGAAATAATTACAGTTAATGAACTTTATAGTTAAACTACTTCGCAATTATTATAAAGTTCATAATTTAGGCCCTAATTACCACCTACCAACTGAACTACCGAGGCCTGCAAATCACGCAAAAACTTTTGAAGTTATATAAATAGTTTGTGATGTGCTTTACTAAGTGTCCACAATAGGCATACAGGGACTGTAGAGTATAATCGGCCTTAATCGAACAATTTATCGTATTTGTGATCTTGCGAGTCTCAATAATTATGAATTCGTGATTTATTTAAATTAAGTTTGGCAATAGCTTACTTTATTATTATTTCTATAATGATTGTCAAGTTCGGCTAGCTTTTAGTACCTGTAGGTGAAATACATCGAATGGGTTCATGTAGTTTATTGTTAGTCAGCTATTGAGGTATAACCGTTCAAGCTAGTAACTTTTAAAAACTTCATAAGCGCTCATGCTTAAAACGATTTCATTATTATGAATAAAATTTGTTAATTAATTGAATTTAATATTTAAATAAGAGTAATCTCTCATTGCAGATTAACATGTGCATTCGCCTAAGCTATATATTATACATACTTTAAGTACTTGAAGTTGTACTTGAAGTTGTACTTGAAGTTGTACTTGAAGTTGTACTTGAAGTTGTACTTGAAGTTGTACT
>JAQFZF010001374.1:0-14226 GCA_034695365.1 Enchytraeus norvegicus | reverse complement strand
GATTCCAAACATTAGGACCATAAAATTTAATAAATTTTTCTCGGATATTTGTACGATATTTAGGAATGACGAACTTATTGATTGTTCTAAAATCATAGACAGCATTATTAGGATTATTAACAACTAAAAAACACAAACATCAGGCAACTGATTATTAAGATACTTAATTATAAACAGACAAGTTGTATACATATTTAATGCAGTGATCTTAAGTAAATGAGTCTTGGTACATCACAAATAACTGGTAACCAGTCTAATTGTTTCTCAACCTATTATGGATATTTTATTACACTGTATTGTATATTCTTGTATTGTGTTGTATCTTTATGTGCTATATATTGTATTGTATGTATTTTATTGCATGTACTCAGATACTCGGGTGAGACAGAGCGCTATCTACGTAAGTTCTTCATGGTCGCTAGGCTCCACCCCTCACCTTGTATCGTGTTCATCGACACGCTGGACACTCTCTGTGCCAACCAATCAGGTGTTAGCGTGGGTGGAGGGGAGGGTCTTAGAGTCGCTGAGTGCTTGTGCACCGAGATGAACAGTCTAGTGAGTATTGATTGATTGGTTTAATTATTGATTTATTTATAAAGACACTTATTTATTATTTAGTGAATTGTAATATGTTGTAGCCAGAGGGTTGCATACATACATGGGTTAAACAAGTAATATTTTATTGAATTATAGTTTCCTCTATTTATTCTCTGTGTGATTTACTGATTGATGTGTTCATGCTTCACTTACTTTATTTATAAATAGATAAATTGATTGATTGATTGATTGATTTACTGACTGATTGATTGATCGATTGATTGACTCACAGCTAACAGTGAGAAGAGATGTGTTGTTGCTGTCAGCCACTAGTAGACTGGGTGCTGTGAGCAGCTTATTAAGACAGGCTGGGTGTCTGGGTGTAGAGCTAGAGCTGTGTGTACCCAGTGTACAGGAGAGGTGTGATGTACGTCTCGCTCTCTCTCTCTCTCTCTCTCTCTCTCTCTCTCTCTCTCTCTCTCTCTCTATCTATCTTCCACTCTCGCTCTCTCTTTAACGTGTCTAAGCAGATAGTTTAAACAGATAGTTCCAGCAGATAGTTCCAGTATATAGTTCCTACGGATTGTTCCAGCAGATAGTTCCAGTATATAGTTCCTGCATGTGTTGTTGCTGTCAGCCACTAGTAGACTGGGTGCTATGAGCAGCTTGTTAAGACAGTCTGGGTGTAGAGCTAGAGCTGTGTGTACCCAGTGTACAGGAGAGGTGTGATGTATGTCTCTCTCTCTCTCTCTCTCTCTCTCTCTCTATCTCCCTCTCTCGCTCTCTCTTTAACGTGTCTAACCAGATAGTTTCAACAGATAGTTCCAGCGGATAGTTCCAGTATATAGTTCCTACGTGTGTTGTTGCTGTCAGCCACTAGTAGACTGGGTGCTGTGAGCAGCTTGTTGAGACAGGCTGGGTGTAGAGCTAGAGCTGTGTGTACCCAGTGTACAGGAGAGTTGTGATTTACGTCTCTCTCTCTCTCTCTCCCCTCTCACTCTCTCATTAACGTGTCTAAGCTGATAGTTCCAGTAGATAGTTCCATCAGATAGTTCCAGTAGATAGTTCCACCAGATAGTTCCAGTAGATAGTTCCATCAGATAGTTCCATCAGATAGTTCTGGCAGATAGTTCCAGCGGATAGTTCTAGTAGATAGTTCTGGCAGATAGTTCCAACAGATAGTTCCAGAAGACAGTTCCAGCAGATAGTTCAACGGATTGTTGTAGCAGATAGTTCCATCGGATAGTTCCAACCTGTTTCCAGCAGTTTCACAGTCGAATGGCTACATGAGTGATGAGTGGCCCTGAGATTTGTCTAATCAAAGATTGATTGATTGATTGACAGATACTACAGAGACAGATGTGTAGGCTGCAGCACAGTCTGATAGATGAGCAAATAGAGGGCGTGGCACACAGAGCTCACGGCTATGTGGGTGCTGATCTATTGACTGTGTGTAACCAAGGTTTGTAGTGACTGATTGATTGATTGAATTGCTTTAGATTGTATACTTAAATATAAGACAGTTTTAATTATTATATATGGGGTTTAATGTTTAGTAATGTAATGCGTGCCAATGCATCTCTTTACTTTGCAATATCACACAAAAGAAGTAGAATACCACACGAGGCAATATATGTCGTTGTCAGATGATGAAACGGACGTTAAATTCGCATTGACTGATTGATTGGTTGAATATTTACATACCAAATCAGAAATATTTAATTTTCAGCGATACTGTGTGATTGTGCTTTAGATGGGTGTATGTGTTGATGATGTGTCACAGCACGCAGCCTATGTGCCGCACATGATGAGAAAGTTGTAACATGTGAACACATGACCTCAGCTCTAACACATGTGCTTTAGATGTGTGTATGTGTTGATGATGTGTCACAGCACGCAGCCTATGTGCCGCACATGATGAGAGAGTTGTAACATGTGAACACATGACCTCAGCTCTAACACATGTTCTGCCCAGTGCCATGAGGGAGATTGCCATAGAGAGGCCCACGGTTAGAGCATTGACAATTGTCTATTCTTTTTATGAATTATTAATTTTGATAACATAAATGACTGCAAACTAATTATTAAGATTGTTGCATTTTCATAATGAATCTACTATTTTTTTATACTTCTTTTACGTTTTATTTGAATAAGTACACAAATGAACAAATGATTGATTGATGGAAAGATAGATAGATTGATTGATTGATTGATTGATTGCTTGTGCCTAGGTGTCGTGGTCAGATATAGCTATACCCCCTGCTCTACGTCTACAGCTCCAGCAATGCATAGATTGGCCTCTACAGCATGCTCAGGTCTTCACAAGGTTTGGGGTTTCCCCGCCCCAGGGTATCCTACTCTACGGACCACCCGGTTGCTCTAAGACCATGATAGCTAAGGCTGTGGCCAGAGACAGTGGGCTCAACTTTATTTCCATCAAGGTTTGCCTTCATGTAGTACAACAGCATTATATCTCACAGGTTTTAACCCAATTATCTCAGGTCTGACATGGAGGTCCACGCTAGTGGAAGACTGTGACCACACACTCTCCTCTGTGCAGCAACCTCCTTCCTTCACTCCTCAACGCTACAACGCTTTGTGATTATAATGCTCTCAGCTACTCCGTGTTCAGAGCACAGATAGTTTAATTATATCAATCCTTTTATTGGTTCATTCATACTTGACACTGCTCCAACACGTACACAACAAAACGTTTTGAGATACCAGTCTATTAAGAAGATATCATAGTGTACAAAATAAGGGTTTATTAAATTAGGACGTTCAATTGATTCAATTACAAGTAATTTTCTTCTGCAAATTTATCATTCAATTTAAATGGTTGATGATCTGTAAAAAACTGATTGATTGATTGATTGATTGATTGGTGCAGGCAGGAGAGCTGCTGGGTAAGTGGGTGGGAGACAGTGAGAGGGGGGTGAGGGAGGTGTTTCGCAAGGCTCGCTCAGCTGCGCCATCTGTTCTGTTCTTTGATGAGATCGACGCTCTCGCCTCACACCGCGGCAAGTCAGTCTCATCTAATGCTCTACTACCTATCAATCAATCAATGAGGATTTAACGTCCAGTTCTTCACCCGAAGGCGATGTCAGGGACGTCCCAAGCAGGATGTGCAACTACAGACAGCATCCAACCACCAGAACACTCCTGGAAATGCACAAGCCTAAAGAGAAAGCGAGATCCAAAACAGTGCAAGTCCGTTATCCAAAGCAAGAATGTCTGTTAGAACAGATGTATGGTGGGATCAATATTTAATACCTCACTCATGATGCCTTGACGTCCCTGACGTCATCCCTGGCTGAGGAAAAGGACATTAAACATATATTATTTTGAGTTAGTCGTCAGGTGATGACACAAATCAGAACGAGTCATTGCTCCAACCATTCATTGGTCCTAGCATCTACATGGCTAGGGCTGAATTTAACGTCAGTTTTGTGGCCAGAAGGCTACATCAGTGACGGGTAAGCCCTGGGATTCAACCGAGAGCCTGTGAAACCAGATCTGATCTAGTGCCTTTGAGAGACTCCTTTGAACTTCTTCAATCATTCATTCATTCATAATTTGCTTAATTAATTGCTGACTGATTTATTGATTGATTGATAGATTGAATGACTGATTGATTGATTGATTGATAGATCAGGTAGTGAGGCAGGCAGTGTATCAGACCGGGTGGTGGCTCAGTTGTTGTGTGAGATGTGCGGAGCTGATCCCCTGCACAATGTCGTCATCATAGCCGCCACCAACAGACCCGACCATGTCGACGAGGTCTGTGTGCTCTCAGAGTTAATATAGTGAGAAATATGTATAGTTTAGAAATCAAGTTTCTTCCATTTGAGCAAATATTCTCCAACATTCACATCCATAGGTAAGTGTAGAGATTACGTAACATTCTAGAACTCTCTTTTTGGTTTCCATAGATATCTTTCTGTTTCTGAGAATATGTTCCAACCTCTGAAACGCGTCTTTTGCTAGAGCAATCCTTCTTTTGATCTCGGGGTCGCATTTTCCACTTGTTGTTATAACACTACCTAAGTAAATGAATTTTTGTACTTGTTTTATCAATGTTCTGCAAGACAATGTTTGTCCGGGTTGTGTATGATATGATGCAAAGCCAATATCCAGAAAACCGGTCCAACTATGAAGTACTAAAGGCAGGAAGGTTTATGCATTGGTCTTGGAACCTGATCACTGGATGAAAATGAGAGGTCAAAGGTCTTCAACTGTTTGCGAGAAAACAAAAGAAGAAACAGAAACTCGGATATGAAACGGTGTCTTGCAGAACTGGACTACAAGCGATTTCTTAATTTCTTAATTTATTTACTTATGAGACGAACGACTCTGAAGTTTGTATGAAAACGTTCATTTTAAGGTACATTGATATAGTTAAGTGTGTTGGTAATATTTGTCTAGCATCAAATAAATATTTCAATAATGTCATTCAATCTTTAACTCATTAATCTCACACATAGGATATCACTTGCAGTCCTGTTCTGCAAGACAATGTTTGTCCGGGTTGTGTATGTGCCTCATTAAGCCTCAGCCTACTGATTGATTGATTGATTGATTGATTGATTGATTGATTGATTGATTGATTGACAGGCTATAAAGAGAGCTGGTAGATTTGACCGGGTGGTATACGTGCCTCTACCCGATGCTACGACACGCCTCAACATACTCTACATTCACTTCTCTAAGATGCCGCCACTCGCTCATGACGTCGACCTACAGTGGCTTGTTGAGAACACTGAGGGCTTCTCAGGGTCTGAGGTAGCTTCCCCATGCTTGCCTTCTTATATCTGTTATAGTGTTGTTGTTTATACCAACCATGTTAGTCTAGACGTGGTTCATGAGACTATGTCGCAATTTGTGCTCTATCTAATCATCATTGCATTGCACATCAATAATAAATCAAATACAAGCTTCTTCATGAATCACAAGTTTTAAAGGTGTACTATTCTAATTGATGATATTGGAGTAATGGGGGACACACAATTAAGACACATAATTAGGAGAACACTTTAGATTACTTGCAGAGATCAAAGGTCAGAAATTGGTCCTAAGAAAGATTGATTCTATTTTCTAGCACACATTGTTGTAATTATTTTGCTTACTGATGGATTAATTGGTTGATTGATTCATTGATTGATTGATTGACTAATTGGTTAACTGATTACCAGAGTAAAGGATAGATTGATTGATTGATTGCTCAGCTAATAGTTTACCTGATTGTTGTGTGTAGGTGGTGACACTGATAAAGGAGGCATTCCTGCACGCTCTGCGCTCTGATCCTCATGCTCACACACTGTGCAGAGAGGACTTCACAAAAGCTCTTGACCTTGTTGAACCTGAGACAAGTACTGCTGATGTACTGTACTATCAACAGTACTCTCTGAGGCAGTACAATCAGTACTGAGACCAGTACAGCTGTATTATCAATAGTACTCTGTGAGGCAGTACAATCAGTACTGAGACCAGTACAGCTGTACTCTCAATAGTACTCTATGAGGCAACAGTCTACTAACTAAGCTACACTGTTTCACTGACCCTGATTGTATGATTTTTCTATAACTCAAAACGAGTGTTGGTTTTACGCTGCTTAATTGACCTTTCATGTTATTTATCGGATTCACATTTGACAAAAGTGCTCTATGTTTTCATGGATAACAAATGTGTTTTACGTGTATTTGTGGTCATCTGTTTTGTAATTGTTAATAAATATAGAGTTTAATATTGACATAAAGTAACTGTTGCAGTTCAGCTATGACTGAGACATTAATATGAAAGTTCAAAGGATATTCAAGAATTACTTCTGATATGCAACTATTATTATTATAAATCAATCAATCAATCAGAAGCTTTATATAGCGCACTCTTAACTTATGTCTCAGAAGCGCTTTGTACGGTGAAGGGTAGAGTAGCATTACCTACCATATGCATGATATACGACAACCAATGTGGCAAGACCTCTGCAAATCTAGAATTTGAGCGACCAAAAGATCAAGTACACAAAAGTCATGGCGCATTCCACCCAGCCCTTCACTGCAGCATCTGCGTTAGTCGGCTGTTACGACACGTGCAGTTTTCGGTTGGTCTAAATTCTCAAATTTCAGAACCAACATGGGTAATAGCTACATTGAGCCATGATAAAGATATTATAATAGCTCTTGCGTGCCCAAGACCTTATGAATTTGACATCTAAAAGTCACTTTCAAGTTCTAAGTTGACGTTATTTTCCTCAGCGATGTCATGGACGATGACAGCACTGTAATTATTGTTGCTGTTGTTGTTTTCATAGTTAGGTCGATTTCACTTTTGCTACTCACATGAAAACGGAAGTACTTACTTGCTACCCGTAAAGGCAGCGATAAATCTCTAATCAGTGATTTCACAATTAGAAAATGTTCTTCAATAATCTCTTGTACGGTATCAATTAATTTTGATACAAAACTACACGCAATTACGTGATTATTCCGAGATGAGAAATCTACAGAGAGTGGTTCATATTTCAGATTATTTTGTCAGAAATGAAATAATTTAATACGGAGCTCAGGCCCGCGTCAACAGCTTGCATTGTTTACACACGTGAAAGTCAAGGACGATTGTAAAAGTTCATTAAGGGAGAATCAACAATTAGGCGAATATTCTCAATTAGGCGAAACTTTTCCTACACAATCTAGCAGGTAATTATATTGCTTTAATTTATGTTGCATTTATTTATGAAAGTAAAGAGAGCAGTGCGTTATGCACTGAAGTTTATATAATAAATAGTTTATCTATTTCATCACATCATTTCTTGTAGAGACTACCGGTATCAGATCCAATATTAAACTATATTTTTGCGTATAACTAGCCAAATAGACCATTTTCTAGAACTCCAATTATTTAATTCTATATTTAACCAATTTTTGTAAATCTCTAAATCCTGTCAAATATCTGTAAATAAATATTTTAATACAGTTCTTAATACCTCGAAATATGTCAATATTCTTTTTTGGAACTCCGCCTGCCCATTCAATAATTGGGTCAGTTTAGTCAACACAGCTTACCAATCTGCTCGAACAAGGTGCAACTGTAATTCTTAGAAATACAGATTTTTGCCAAGTTTCAGTCTCACTTCTAATTTTAATACGTTCCTGTTCATATAACATTATGTGCAAGTAATGGGACAACCAAACCCTCCATCCCTTTGTGGATCAGTCAATTTGAAGCAATTTGTTTGAAGGAGGCGATGCTTCAGAAGATTGCGAGTGTTAAACCCGGGTTTGAAGTATACATGATGTTGTTGTTGTTGTCAGGGGAGGCATGCCCCTCCCCCCGTCCCCACTAAATCCGCGCCTGACGTCCTGTGTTCATGGCCCCTCATTGCAACGACAGATTAATTGATTCACTGAATTCATTATGGAATTATTTAAATCCAATGAATAAATTAAAATTGATATTGTATGCATTGATTTACTGATGGTTGATTGATTGATTGATTGATTGATTGCAGACGATGGACAGAGACGTGCTGGCTTCGAGCAAGTTCGACTCCTCACAGAAGGAGCAGCTTATGGAACAGGTGAAGGCTCAGATCGCTGTGGCTAATGCTCAGGAGCTGCTACAGAAGATGTCCGACAAATGTTTCAGGAAGTGTGTTGCTAAGCCAGGGTCAAGCCTGGACAGCTCCGAGCAGAAGTGTGTTTCTATGTGTATGGACCGGTATATGGACACGTGGAACGTTGTATCACGTGTCTATGCTCAGCGGCTACAGAGAGAAAGGAGTCGTCTCAGCTAGTGCTTCTTGAGACTATACAGTATTGTCAACTATAGAAATAGTAATAGACGTGAACATGGGATGAGAGATATATATATTGAGCTCACTAATAGATTTTAAGCCAGAGGATACGTAAAGAGAGAGAGAGCTGCTGTACCAACCACCCATCCCCCGGCCTCTTTCCTCCCCGTTTAACACTAGAACATTCTTCCTGTGACGTTTTAAAATCATTTAACGTCCCTGACATCATCGTCAGACAATGAAACGTACATTAAACTATTATTGTCACTTTAGAATCTAAATTATTTAGGTGAACTACATGAAATGATCATGATATGGTTTTTGAAGTGGCAGCTACCTTCTCTTATATACAAACAAAAGGGACTTTTGTGTTTAACATCAAGCCCAGTGCTTTCTCTTCACATAGTGTGATTATTTTCAAAGAGCTGGAGTTTAAGAATATATTTATTAGTAGTCTATATAAATGTTGCTTTTAACCTCAGGTCATATGAACAAAAGGTAACCTTTGCTTCAAAAACTCGACTGATTATGAGTTATGGTGAAAATGGCAGAGTGATATTATCATGTCTTCTTGTATAGTATCATTTGTAACTGGTTTTAGATTCTGTTGCTGATTTGTGGTCCAGTGAGCTTGGGATAATTTAGCATTGATTCGCGATCGACTGCTTGTGTTTGTAAGAGACGACTAATGTAGATAATGCTGAGAGATTTGACAGTCATATGGTCAGGGGAATGACTGTTGTGCAACAGATCAATAGGTCTCTGTTCCAAAGCCCAGAGGTGCAGGCCATCACACCGGTTGTGGTGTTTGGCTGGCTAGACTACCTAACCCTCCATTGTTGATGGTTAACGTAACAAAGCATTAGTGCTATGCATATAAAATACACGATTGATTAATAATGTCACTTCCACTACATTATTTGTTTTAGACAAATGCAATGTGTGCTACAATATTTACTTAATTACTACAATGGAATAATTGTGTTTTTTTAATAGTTTTTTTATTATGAATGGTTTGACTGAGAGATCATAACAATACAAAACAATATGGGTTTAACGTCCATTTCATCATCTGATGTTATCAGGGACATATGTGTTACCTTGGCTCAATTAGTAGCATCCTGAACTTGTTCATAGAACAACAGGTCCAGGTTCAACTCTCACAGGAGCTGATAGTAGGACAGAGTAATGTGTAGGTTTAAAGGAAAATTGACGCTGGAGTTGACATCAGTTAAGCACGGGTAATTTATAATTGAAGAGATGAGAGATTTACAAGAACTCTATGTTTTGCTATTAACTGCTAATGATATCAATTATTATAATTATAACAATAAATGTTTAACATCCATTTTTTTATCCAAGAATGACATCAGGGACGTCTCAACAGCACATGTTATCATCTAACATTAGCCTATTGATGACACAGATGCTCTAGAAGACTTTAGTCTTATCTATTGTGTTCTAAGAGATAATCCAACATTTAATTATATGTAATATTAGCAATTGAGTGCTCTGTTAGTGTTATTTGTAGATCATGGCAATGTTTGTAATTGTTTTGTTGGAATAGCGAAAGCGTAAAAGCAACTAAGAGTAACAATGAACAGAATGTGTTGTTTATTCATGTTTATGTTTATAACAGTTTATTGCAGTCTCTACATGTATTACTAACAACAACAGCTAACAATAGTTACAAGCTATATTAGTTAATAGGTACATTACTTAACAATTAGCATCAGTTAACAGCAGTTAACAACTAGCATTAGTTAACAGCAGTTAAATGTCACAAAGCAGCTGCCAGTTACCATCCGTGACAACATCAAGTCTTCCAATTACTGATCTGGAAACTAGAGTCTCAATCTATGGATTGAGCTCCTCACAATATTCTACACGGTCCCACAAATCTAACAACGGCTTTGCGTCCGGTTCATCATCTAACGACGACATCAGGGACACCTCTGACGGTATATGTCTCACCCTGGTGAGCTGGTCCACGAACAAGCAGCTGGAAATGGATCAAACACGGTGCATGTCCATAAGAAAACTATTATACAAACAGAAATATCTAAGGAGAAAAGTATTGCGTAGGCCTATTATGGTGCAGGATCGAGGGATAAAGTGCTCCATGTTATTGGAGCTGCAAAAGTGAAGGAGCGACGGCACAGCAGTAGGAATATCAGGAACAGCAAGAAGTAGAGAATTATCACAATAAATTGATTAGAATTGATATAAGATTAGGCCGTAACTTTTGTGCTACATGATGATGAGGAGCCTTTGTGGTAAAATTAGATAGTTGGGTTGATCGATGAGCGAGATAATAGACAATGTGTAGGAATCTGTGCTTTGGACAACTGCAGAGCACCGGATAGATTGATATGGTCAGACGCCGGATGTTCTATAATTATCTATTTTCATCGATTTAGCGCCATGGGTCAAGCGTCATCATATCTACTGATCACGTGATTCCTAGCTGCTCGCCCATTGGGCAGCCACGAGACGAAACGTCACACTGACCAATGGGGAAAGCAGCAATGAGTCACGTGATCGATGCATTAATATTTAAATAATTACGTTTTGCTACATGTAGCTAAAAATAGATAATTAACTAGGTTATAATCTCACAGCATTGCTCCTACGGGTATTTATCAGTAGGCCTACATTATATAATACAACTTATGTTCGCCGTGTTGGATCAGGCAAACTTAAGAATGGACCATGCAAAAGCTGCACGTGTTTGGTAGAAGCTGACTAACGCAGTCACTGGCTAATGAGACCTTCAGAAAAAATCTACAATACAGTATGGCATACAAACTCTACAGTTATATACCATGGACCTGCCATTTGGCAGTCTACAGAGAGAGAGAGAGAGAGAGAGAGATAATGTAGCAGGCGGATATTTCGACATAATCATTAAACTTCAGTTGGTGACTCAGTTTAATTCACGGCCTCTGGCGGTCTATACCAGCGCTTCTCTATACTTTAAGTAGGCCTCTATTCTACACGCTTCAACAACCAGTTATTTTATTGTCGTTATTTCATCCACTGCTTTATTATCTCGTAGCCTATGTATAGTGAGTACTCAGGTGTATAAAAGCTGCTTATGCCATAGTGAAGGCTTATACAGAAGCCTGAAGGCTGTGTAGAGCCTATAGGCTACCACACAGTGAGCCTATAAAATATAAAGCTGATAAAACTGGTCCATTTAATAGGATTACATGTAAATGGATTACATAGAGCTATCGATAAGTCACATACAGTAGGCCTTATCGTCTATAATCATTTCATTTTATTCTTTACATGTTTAGCCTGTAGGCTATTAGGCCTAGATGTTATAAAGCCTCGCCGTGGAATATATATTTTATTTAGTTGATCGCGTGTGTGCTCATTTGCGAGCAAGATAGTGACAAGTGACAACTAGGTGTTGAAATGTGTCTTGAATCTATCTGCTAGACTCTAGGCCTATGAGTCGGTGAACTGGGATGGACACTTTAGAGTTCAATTTAGAGAAAACACTAATTAACGTATGTTAGTCTATGTTTAGTTTCTTTCACGTAGTAGATTACAATACAGACGTAGGCATAGGCTAAAGCAGTCCAACGTGAAAAGCGACTTAAAGGCCCGAAGGCACCAACAATAAACATTGCTACACATTTTAGTATCTTTCAACAGAAGTTTAGAATGTGTCTGTTTAATCCATGTATAGCTGGCGGACTGCTCCTCACTCTGCTGACAGCACTGTGCCATGCTGTTGATGATCAGTGCAGTCCACCCATCACCGGCTGCACCTGTGATGGTACAACACTCTCTTGTACTGGAGAGTCCATCAAGGAATTCCCCTCACTATCTAATCCTGAACAGTTCACCATATACACGTTCAGTGACTGCAGGTTGACAGAGGTGCAGGAGGTACCCTACGTAAGCGCTGTCTCACTACACATCTGTAACAGTGGTGTCAGTAACATCAAAGACCACGCCTTTAGACAATTAATCTACTTAGAGAATCTGACGATCAGTGACAATAAACTGGTAGGGATAACAAACAAGACTTTCTCTGGACTTGGAAAACTGACAAACTTAGGGTTGTTAAGGAATGGTCTGACAAGATTACCTGAGAGTGTTTTCACAGAACTATCGACATTAGAAAGTCTAGATCTATCAGGTAACAGAATAGAATTCACGAGTAGACTTTTCTCTCCTGTCTCGAGCATCAAACAGTTGACCTGTATGAACTGCAGCCTTACATCTATTCCTGATATTATACTGAGAGATCTGACCAGCCTCACACTTCTGTGTCTCATGGACAACACCTTCACAGCTCTTCCACCAAACTCATTCCAGACACTGACGTCGCTCCAGACGTTGTGCCTCAGTGGCTGTGGTATAAAGGAGATAGACACGGAAGCTTTCAGTGGTCTCACCTCTCTAGCGAATCTCAACCTTGGCTCGAATGCCATCAATTCTCTCTCTAAGGACACGTTCAAACCGTTCTACTCAAAGCTAACGATTCTCAACCTTGAGGGGAACGTTCTGAAGAGCCTGAGGGAGGACCTGACAGCCTGGGGCAGCCTGACCAGACTGAGGCTGGGTGGCAACCCCTGGGTGTGTGACTGTGGGATAGGCTGGCTACACGCATACACACCCAGCATTGTCGACAAGACCAACATCACGTAGGAACATTTTACATTATATATTTATTATTCGTCGTCATTCACACTTATATCACTTACATGTACATAATAAATAATACATATTTAAAACAGTTTCCGTAGCATAATAGGCAAAGTAACCAAAGGACTTGCAGCAATTACACAGCAGGTAGTAGTGTCATAGTATGTACCTTTGATTAATTGATCTCTCTCTAACTTTATAGCTCTCACCTCAAACCATTTTGCTACTACACATTCTCCTGCACAGTTTCACTTATTTTTAAATGTTCCATCTATCTATCCGACCGTCGAAGCGCTTTGATTTCACAGTTTAGAGCACTTGTAAGTTAAGACAGCGGTGCTTAATCTCTTTGAGCCGAGGGCCACATTTTGTTATAATTTGAAACCGCGGGCCGCCAGTGCCGGTTCAGCCCTTACCCGGCTCGGGGTCGGTCACCACCGGGCTAGCGCATAAAGCGCGGTCGGTCACTACCGGGTAGAGCGTAGAGTGTGGTCGGTCACCGACTGGAGCGAGCAAGCGAAGTGGCAAGATACATTTCAATTTTAACTGTTTTGTTAACAATAAATTTTTACCGTTTTTGCATAAAATCTCACGTTTCTCAAGACAAATTGTTTAGTATAATACAAGAAAATTGTATGCTTTTCGAAAAAAATCTGTTTTGCGAAGCAATTTATTTGGTTTTGAATCTTTTGATGTTCAGTAAAAAAGGTGTGTGAAAAATTTACCATCACATGAAAAATTTACCATCAATGTTGTCATCATGGCTCGAATATTTAGCTCTTTATAGTCGTTACAAAATATGTAGGGCTAATTGACAGGTTTGGGGTGCTAAGTTTAGAACCGGCACCGCGGGCCGCCACGTTATCGAGCTCTTGAATTGAGCACGCACAGCGTGTGAATCGAGAGCACAAAGCGCTTCAGTATTCCGATGAGGATGTCTTGGCCTACTACAGCTGTTATAAATAAAAATTGATCAGTAGTCATAGACTATTAAATGAGCCATAACTTGATAAGTTAGACAAGTTATACACAATACTATATTTGACAGGGGGAATTCCCCCCCCCCCAACTCTTAGTCGAACCACCCCAGCTAATTGTAAGTATCGACCCCAGGGCGTAGAGAAAATCCCCCTCCCTAAACAGTAGAATAATTTTCAATCCACGAAAATCAAACAACCTTAATGACACTGAAATCAATCAAAATATTAAAGTAAACCATAGTCTTGCAGTGA
>JAQFZF010001373.1:0-14227 GCA_034695365.1 Enchytraeus norvegicus | reverse complement strand
AGAGAGAGAGAGAGAGAGAGAGAAGCTGCGAGTAATTTAAAATAAGAAATTACATTCGTTAACCGATTGAAAGCACCTAGCCGCAGTTCACTATAGCGACACTTATGAAAGGCAACATCGACGCGTTGACTACAGCAATCTAAGTCAACAACGATTCTCGATATCATATTTTTTACATAATTTGAAAAGAAATATTCCAGTTCCTCATGTACTAAGTAAATACGCAGAATTCTGTTGTCGATATTTGCAACTATCGATGCATGTTGCCAGATTAGTTAGTCACACTGAAAACAACAGCAATTTTCTGCTCATTAGTTTATTATGTTTTACTAATTATGTTGATAAAATGAATGCTTTATATTAAATGACGCCAGTGGCAATTTTTTACTCGTAAACGAAAACGAAAGTTGCTCATTTTGATTCTGCACGTAGAATTTGTTATTCTTGTACAATATTACGCAATATATTTCTTCCATCTCCCCTTTATCAGCTTTCTTAGTTTCCTTTCTTAATTGCTCCTTTTGTGTTTTAATTTTTTTATCACTCCATGATTACTGTTACATTTTGGGTAGAGTAGCCTATTATGCCATATGCCGCAACCGATGTGGCAGGACCTCTTCAAGTTTGGAAATTGAGCGACTAATGGTCATGTACACAAAAGTCATGGAGCAGACCACTCTGCCCCTCACTGTAGCACGATAAATCTTCCAGACACCCTGGGGTTTATTTTTGTTGACTGTCCTGGGATTCGATCCTGGATCACTTGCTTCTGAGGCGAACACTCTACCAATGTCGTTAAGCCATTTAGACTTACAAATGTCTTAGACGTAATACTAATTATCACTTAGACTACTTGTCTAACTATTAGTCTTACCGGTTCTAATGGAGATGCAAAGGCAATGCAATTGCTGATGCTAACTTGTAATGTGGGCTAAGGTTATTTTAAAAGTTCAAGTCAATATTAAGCTAAATCTCATGGCGATCAGCGACAATTTCATTTTCTGCAAATAAAAATTGATGAACTTAACCAATAATACAATGATTTATGCCAATTTCGTCCTACATCATATTTCTCGAGTAAAATTAGCAATATGTGTCCTTTACTTTCCCTATATATTCCCCTAGATTTCTAGAATATTACGGCCATTCCGGCGAAGGTAGTCAATCTGATCAATCTGATGATTAATTCATATTTCTTTTTTAACTTAAATTCCTATTACTTGTGCACGGTGGCGAATCTATGAATTTTTGCGGGGGGACTAAATCTTGTTTAACATGCATTTTTTCGGGTGGGGGCCGATCTAAATCGAGGCTAATCTAGGGGGCAAGAGTCATGGCCCCCCACCCTCAGGTTGAGGGGGATCATGCCCCCGGCCCCCTAAATTCGCGTCTTCTTGTGCAAAAACAAATTAACTAATTTTCCATAAAACATCACCAAGTAGCTCATAAACTTCTTGCACTTTTTATTCCAGGTTGATTACATATTTAATCTGTATTTTTGTACAGCTTTCTACATGTAAATTCTAGAAGACCGGTTTGCTACATTCAGAAGTGTAATACGGAGATTGACATTTCTATAAAATTAGGTGGTCTTTCTCTAGCATATATATTGTGTTTAGGGATTGTGGTGGGGTGTAGGGTTAGGGATGGGGTGAGGGGTTCGTTTCAGACAGAAAGTATAGACATCCACTCAGTTTGTAATATGCTGATTTTATTTAAATGTCAGGCTCCGTATTACACTTCAGAATGTAGCGACTGGTTTCGATTATGATAGGGTACTACTTTAGAATAGATATATTGGGCCTCGGCATATGTCTTCGCTGCTAATAATAAAAATAATTACCGAAAGAATGACTTCAAAATGGCGCCCTAGATAAAGCATTTTATATTTCATCTGCTTCTGTCGCTCTAATTATCTGCAGCAGTCTTAAATACTTACTACCGGATTTACTCGATTGGTTTCGTATCTGTACATTTACGGTGATGATTAGGTCATCGACATAAAATTTTCACTCCTGACATTCTGTGCTCAATATTTCCTGAAAATCAGTCATGTGCACAGCTATACCACAATCCAGGCTTATGCCTATGCAGAATAGATTAGTCGATCAACTGGAGTCGATCGTTTAAAAATAATTCTCCCCCACATTTGAATAAATAAGTAAATTTACACCGTGTTTTTTATAACCGATAACGTTTATATATTTGTCATAAAATTGTAAATAGTACACTGATCCTTGTAAAATTTTGCAAAAATTGAGTTCAACCATTTCTAATACATTCCGAACATTTTCATTCATATATCTTTACAAACAAAAGTTATTGACATATGAACATGAGGGGGGTCCAAGAACAGTTTACCAGTATTGAATTATATGACGTCATCAGGTTACGTTTATTAAATTGTATTTAGTGAACCGATTCCTGTGTAAAGATTGCTAGCAATATTGAACAGCCAAGTCTATGTAATGTCACCAATTTCATATGAATGTCTTTAAAAACAAGAACGTTATATTAGTATGACCGGATAGACAAATTGTGCGGTTTCATAATTGCATGCAATGTTAAATAAACCTGCATCTTTCAATGCTTGCCCAACCCTATCATATTCAAATAACAATAGCTTTCTTGTTTTTGAAGATATCCAATTGAAATTTTGTGACATTAGATAAAATTGGTTGTTCTATATTACTGGCAATTTTCACAGGAATCGGTTCACTAAATACAATTTTGTTAACTGCAACCATATGACATCATATAATTCAATACTGGTAAACTGTTCTTGGACCCCTATCTTATTCATAAGTCAATAACTTTATTGTTCATTAAGATATTTGAATCATATTTTTCTAAGTCCATTAGAAATGGCTGTTCTCCAGTTCTGCTTAATTGTACATGAATCGGTGTACTATTAACGATTTTATGACAAAAATAAAAACGTTATTGGTTATTAAAAACACAGTGTAGTAGCGGGTATAATTATGAGTAATTATGACAACAATACAGTAGGGGCCTCTATCTCTCTCTAATGCACTGCAAAATGGCAGGTCCAAGGTACATATTCTGAAACAAAGTCTGCTATCACGCTCACTAATGAGTACTCCATCGATCATTAAGTTGATCCCATCAAAAAGGCCGTACCTTTACCACACCAAAAATGTTATATTTTTTTCTTGGCAATATATATTCTGACTTCCGAGGTGGTTTCCCGTTGCCTTCCTCGGTATGAAAATATCTGCTTTAGTCGGCTTTTATGAAACATGTGCAGTTTTCAGTTGGTCTAAATTTTCAAGTTTCCCGGATCCAACATGGGTAAGTAGGGGCCTATAGGGTGAAATCGAGAGAATTGCATTGAACACTTGAAAATCTCTTCTGTATCCATCTAAAGAATGGGTTCTTAACCGGTGGTGTCGACACCCCCAAGGGGTGTCGGAACCAAAGACAGGGAGTGTCAGACAGCGTTACTGAAAACCTAAAAAAATGAAAGAAAAATGCATCATTTTGAACACGACGTAACGGAGAAATTTGTCACTTCCTTGAAGTTCATCAATCCTCACTTGCAAGCCATTTTCAGGATAATAACTTTATTGCTTGCCTGGGATAGGCCTACTTGGCAGATATTTTTAATCTTCTGTATGTTTGAAAACATCAATGCAGGGAAAAGGTGTTAGATATTATTCAAGCACTGGGAAAAGCTTGTTGCATTTACAGTAAATTATCTGTTGGGGACATGTCGGAATGAGAAATTAGGATAATTTCTCCATTCTTGAAGATATTCTTACTTCAAATGGTAAAATATTTTTAAGTACAAATTTTGAGGGATACTTCTCAGATACTGATGAGTTAGTATGAAATCAGCATGGATTATGAATCTCTTTTCATTTGATATATCAACGATGTGTGACATTGATTTAACAAAGGATGATATAATTGAATTTCAGTAGGAATCCAACAAAGAACGCGGACGATTGGGCTGGATGTTAGGCAGCTTTGGTTTGAACAAATTGAAGCTTACCCTAAATTGTCGAAGAAGTCTATGAACATTTTGATTCTTTTCACAACTGTAGGCCTACTTATCTCTGTGAATCGGGTTTCTCAGCATTAGTGAAAATTAAGTCAAAGTGGAGAAATCGACTGGATGTATCACATGATTTATGCGAGCAGCATGATTGTCAGAAATAGTAGGGTAACTCGTTTTTCTGAGTTGATTGCAAAAAAACTAACAGAAAAAAAGTTCATTAGCGTTATCTGACACATGTGTAAGTATGGATCGTTGAAAACGTATTTAAAAGAAGTTTTAATACAAACTGGTACATATTTAAGATATTTTCTAACTGTACTGACAATATTCATTGTTACGGTAACTAATTTCTATTCATTAATTTGCTTAGCCTTTGTTTCTAATAGTATAAATTTCACTGTACATGTATTGTTAACTGTACACCATATCTTATAGTACACATGAGAGGGGGCGTCAGGATGCTCTGGGAAATTTTTGGGGGTATCGAGTGGGAAAAGGTTAAGAACCCCTGATCTAAAGTCTACCGTCTACATGTTTTTATTTTAGTTAAATGTCATTGATTAATTAATTTGGTATTAATTAATCAATTAGCCACGTAAACTTGATTGAGACTATAAACTTGAATGATTTTGCAATCAGACGATTGTGACTTAAGCTAACGTTTGGAAATGGGAGCAAATAGGCCTATGGCAGAAGTCTAACATGTAATAATTATGCTTCGCTCATATATTCTCTTGCCTTAAAACTCACCTTTTCAATCAGGGATAAGTTAAGATTAAAATTCCTAAATATCGTGATATCTCTCAAATGTAGGGAATAATTATAAGTTTTGAATGTCTCTCTTATACATTGATAATGGAGATACTAATCAAATCACAAATGAATTTAATCGGATTCATCATCTGACGACGATATCAGGGACGTGTCAGACAGACATCTGCAGAATATGACACACTCAGCTGGTCCACCCAAACGCAACCAGAAAAACACATGCTGAATGCTATGCTAGGCTATGCTGAAAGAGAAAAAAATACAGCACAAAATACAATCAACTAAAGAGCTCGATCTCATCAGGTGGGCCCTGCCCTATAATTAATTATACATAGTTTCATTAGAAAATGTGAGATTCTGAGGTGGTGTGTCGTTTCCTTCCACAATGTCTGCCTTAGGGTGGCCTCCTGCGATAACGTGCAGTTCTCAGTTGGTCTATTCTCACAGTCTCACATTTTCCGAGTCCAAAAATGAAATTACTTAAAATACAAAAATTGACTGTGCAATGGAACGTGTACTTTTCTTTGCATTCTATTTTAGTTCTATAAAATTTTCCATGCTGCCTGGTAATGATTTTGATACACCTCCGTACCTGGATATAATTAGTTCTTAATATGGCCAGGTATATTAAAGTATTCTTTACAATTACATAATAAATAATTATAATTTATAAAATAAATTATAATGTATTTTACAGCTATTATAGGTTTACAATATGTGACACTGCGACAGCTTTCACTATAGCGTTGCTGGTTATTCCTGGTGAAGTAAGAGATTAATTCAATATAAATGTGTGTAACATGAGTAAGCGCTAGCTTCAGACGGTCATCATAAGACACCTCACACTTACAAGTCTTTAACTTAATACATGTACAGTAAGCTATGTCATGTAACAGTTGATACCTGGACAAAATCTTATGTTATTTAGTCTACATTAGTTGCAGAAAAATTTAAATACATAATCAATATCAAATTAAATATCGAAGGACTAGATTTAATACGGTAATAAGATATTTTGTTACTGTAGTTTAGTCCAGCGTTTCTCAAACTCGACGGGGTCGCGACCCCTAAAAATATAAAAGTTAAGTCGCGACCCACTGAACATTTTTAGATGGATCTACTATAAGCTATTTAGTGTTTTCAAAATCATAAATGTGTAACTTGTAAGTCATACAAGATCAGATGTACGTGAATTGTGTAAATCATCATTGAAAATCTTTGTATCTTTGTAAGCTTCTACTAAAATATTAATCTTTTAAACAAATATTTTTGAGACCTCGGCGACCCACTTGAAAGGAGTCGGCGACCCACCTGTGGGTCGCGACCTACAGTTTGAGAAATACTGGTTTAGTCTACACAAAGAAATCAAATTTGGCAAATATCAGAAAAATAATTACTCTTAGCCGATGTATAGCTACAGGTATATTTTATATTATTATATTACACCATGTCCAGCTATAAGCCCAGCGATGCTATAGATAAGCCCTAGCATGTCTATGTCCAATTCTCTACTCCATGGCAGGTTCAAGGCATAAATTTCAGCATACTTATAGATAGCAGACTTCGATTAATTACGGCTGTGTTTACGGCATGACATTCTATAATAAGCTACTTCTCTTACTTTGTACAGTGTGTAGGCCTAGTTATTTATGTAATTGCACTATCATGTACCATTACAGGTGAGATGGATGTACATGTACTGCTAAATCAACTTAACATATTTGTAAAAGTCAGTTAATATAGTCAATCCGCTAAATAGTCCTGCCTAAAGAGCCCAAAAGTTTGAGTAAAAGTAACGATTTAGCAGACATAAAATCATGGAATGGATTACCACAGGATATGGCAACTCATCTATCCACCAGGTTTCCTCAAACTCCTACTTCAATCAGAAGCGATTGGTGATTCAGGAGCAATGGCAGGTCCTTGGTCTATTCCTTCTGGTCCTTGCGGGTATCGTCGGCAACCTGCTCGTCTGCCTGGCTGTCTGCGTGGAAAAGAAGCTTCAGAACGTCACCAATTATTTCCTGGTTTCTCTCGCCATAGCTGATCTATTCGTGTCACTCGTCGTAATGCCTGGATCTATTGCTCAAGAATACAGAGGTAATATCAGATCTAATAAAAGAATGTAGTTTATCAAACAAGCCTAATAAAATACTGTCAAATACGTGACAAAGAAGATTTAATAGTGCCTCTACATAATAATTTCTCAGAGGCGCTTTTGGAAAGTGTAAAGGTGATAAGATAATTTTTACGTCCGTCCCAACTTTCCATATCGAAGGATACTGTCAGAGAAAGACCCGACTGGAAATCGAATCCATGACAACCTACTCATCGAGCAAGCGTGTTGCCAATTGTGATATCCACTCGAGACATATTAAACATAGTTGAACATTAATGAAGGAAGATAGAAGAATTGGTCCTTGTGATTGTATTTTAATATAGGGAAGTTGCTATTGACTGAGCCAATGGCGCAATTAATTAAGCGTCTGAATCGGGCTTCATAGGTTCATGGCTCGAATCCTAGGACTCACCCGTCAACGATGTAGCCATGCGGCCGCGAAACTGACGTTAAATTCCGCTTTAGCCTTTTTTGGGCTAATGAAGCTGATTCTAGAAATCAATAGTTAAATCAATAGTTTTTGGTCTTTTATTTATTTATTTTATTTATTGTACTCTATAAGAACGGATTTGTAAAAGGATGATTCCTAGCACCAAACCGATATTGTAAACTCTACGGTACGACTGCCCATCATCGTTTCCAAATAGAACTGTCTATCAACATAGACGTTGTCTGAAGGGGTACATGTCTTGAAGATCTTGATAGCTAGGCTTTCATTTTTATCTTCCAACACAAAGCAATAGACAAAGAGTAATCCAGATATCTCTTTCATTATGAAATCTCTATTGTGGAGTCAATGTGGACTATAACGGTGTGATCAAAATTGAAACAGGAAGACTGGTGATATCAAGTGAACTTAGTGAAGTCAACCTCTTAGCACTTTGAATTCTACATTCCATCCTTTCATCATTCCATCGTTCCATCCTTCCATTAGACGAAAATTAAATTAATGACCTTTTGAAGTAGTGTAGTAAATTAAAAGTCATACGTCACTCTGGCATTTGCATGCAAAGATGAAAATGAATTTTCCATAAATTGCTCTTTAACGTCACTTATAGCATCAACCGTTTAACAAACGATAAAACTAAGAAAACCAGCATCTAAGTATTTCATTCCAATCTTTCATCCGCTTTTTTTCAGCTACCACATCTGAATTTCGCTAAGCGAGCACTGTGTAATATATAACCTGTCTTTATTTTCATGGTAAGATGTGAAATATGACATCTCAATTCTTGTTGAGTCGTGATTAGGTGCTCGACGTTAAAGATTCACCTTGAAACAATTCACGAATTGTCACGAATACTAAACTACAACGTGGTGGGTGCTTAAATACCACGAATTCGAGAATAGTTTCACTAAGAGATTGTGTAATATGATTTATTTTTATTCAGAAATCTTAACCTATCCATTTTAAAACGATATTATGTCTTCAGGAGAGTACATGTGCTAAGGAGGTGGAGCATCGTATTGGTAGAGTGTTCGCCTCAGAAGCAAGTGATCCGGGTTCGAATCCCAGGCCAATCATTAAAGGCTAACCTCAGGGCGTCTGATAGGTTTATCGTGCACGATAGGTGGTCAGTCAGACTCAGTTAGATATGGTAGGGTTACTATGTGCCTTCTCTGACGGCCTAATCACCTAGGATATATAATATGTTATCATCATACAATTGTAATGAGCCTTGTTCTCTCTCTCTCTTTCTCTCTCTCTCTCTCTCTCTCTCTCTCTCTCTCTCTCTTTCTGTCTCGTGAATTGATTATGATAGGAAATCTGATCAGCTACAAGCAGATAAGAAGAACAAAACAATTACTAAGAAATATCGACTTTTTGTTTGCTATGTTTTTGTTTTCAACTTTTCTTATTTACAATGCTCGTTTGCATGAGAAATATACATGGCAATAACATAATTATTTTCCCAGTTCTTCCTCATTAATTTAAATGAAGTAAATCAGGCATATCATTAGTTTAATGTTGTAGTCGATCAGTAAGTACGTCAGTCAGTTAAAGAGATCTAGTAAGTGTTCAGAGAAGCGCTCAACGACGTAAAAGTTGATCATTACCATCATTAACAGATACAACATACAAAGCATGAAATTACCTTATACGGTTGCTGACACTTTGTTATTCACAGCCACGATGGCTAGTTATTGCTGCTGATAACTGCTCACAATTATAACTCTCTGTTGCAGGGGCATAGTGCAGTAACTTTATTCGTTCTATGCATAGGAAGGTGTGTTCTCGTGGTATATAAATGATTGCAGTTGCATAGTCTGTTTGAGACGTTCCTGACATCGCCTTTGGGTGAGGAACCGGACATTGAAACTAGTGATAAAGTGAAGTCAGCCTCTCAGCACTTTAAATCCTACCTTCCATCCTTCCTTCCTTCCTAATCCATCCTTCCATCTTTCCATCCTTCCATCTTTCTATCCTTTCATCCTTCCATCTTTCCATCTTTCCATCCTCCCATCCTTCCATTAGACCGTTGTAATTGACCTTTTGAAGTATTTCAGTCAATTAAAAATCATGCGTCACTCTGACATTTGCATGCAGAGGCAAATGAATTTTCATTCTCATTGTATTGTATTGTATTGTATTGTATTGCAACAGTAATTTATGCACCTATAACTTCTTCTTCCCTTCTTTGCTCATTATTTTCCCGTACCTGTCTTTGGCTAGGTTGCCAAAATTTCTAAAAAATATTATTTAAATGTTGCTTAGCCTTTACCCTTGATCAGCATTTACTTTTTCTAATACTAATATAGTTCTAAAAGTTTGCATCTTGATGAAGTTTTCTGGCAAACTGATTACTCATGATGATTATTAATTCGTAAGATATAACCCTGCATGGTTTTGTAATGATTGGCCTATAAATTTTTTTCACCCTCGCAGTGTTTCAGATTTTCAAGCATTTTATTTCGAATATTTTCACTTGGGCCTACTTTTCTCTTGTCACACTTTGACTAATCTAACTAACAGCAAAATTCTTCAATTTCTTTCTATTGAATATCAGGATATCAATATCTTTCCATTAGGATATCAAACATAAAATCACACTTGCTAAACTAAAATCACCAATTGCATGACTTGAGAAACAAATCGGTGCCTCAAGCTTACTAGATGCACTTGTGAGGCTCTTCAAGAAGTGGAAGTGTTAGGTAAATTATAGACTCAACAGCATGTTCTAAAATTATATCTGGCCTTGCAGTCATATAGACTACAGCCTATAGTAGACATATATGAGACCGCAAGGCGCAATACTTTTATAACCTTTTTCTGACAAAAGCTGTCTGCACAAAACATGAAAAATAAAAGGGATTTAGCATCAGACCCTGTTGATTTATGGACCATGCAACAGTCATTATTTCACTAACCAATTCCATATCTTCAAAGTTATACAATTATTATAGTCGATACAACATGAAATGAATTTTATTTTTATTATTTGCAATTATAGACAACAGGTATACGATAAGCATAGCGTATAAAACGGTATTTCATTGTCTAATCTCGCAATAAATATATCCAAATGATAATATGGTAGTCCACTTAATTGACCGATAAAATTTGAAAAGCCCATGTTCTGATAATAAAATGCATAACATTTCTCATTCCAACGTTACATTTTAATATTTTTTAAATGCTGCATAAGCCTACGAAATAGGAGACATCTATGGTTTAGTCTTCCTGTAACTCTAGTTCCTGTTATAGAAAAATATCTAAGTTCTATCCTAAGTATTCATTTTACAAAGAAAGTATTTTAGAATTCCTTTCAGCTTTTCCCTCCCGCTGACAAATAGGATGTGCAATTGTTTCGTGCCGGCTGCTTTTAGGCATTGCACATCTGCTTATGACGTCTTTATATTATGCTGAATTAAATGTTCTGTTTGTATATAAAATTATACCATAATCGTGGGTAGTAAAATTCTAGGCTCACATATTGTTGTATTCAAGTACAGACAGGCATAAGTAGAAACAGGAAATGGATTAAAAGTAGGCCAATATCATGATAGCAAAGTACCTGTCGTTTTACAATCAACTCAATCAATCCATTTAATTGATTGATAATTTGTTCATCATGGTCGTCTAGCTGTCCATTGGCAAGTTACTATAGGCTACTATTCTTCTGTCCAGAAACGTATCTACTAAAATTAGTTTGACAGCATATTTGCATCTCTATATTAACGTAGACTATTTTGTCAAGTCTAAAAATAGTTGGAAAAATCGACAACTTACAAGAGGCCTATGTCTCCATTTCGTAGGCCAATTATCAAAACCTACATAACTAGTTTGTAAATATGAACTCGAATGTTCTGCAGAACGCTGCATCCAGTGCAGCCTCTGCAACATTGTAATTTCTTTCAATTTTCGTATAATCGTCTCTTGAAAGGTCGCAACGAAAATTGCTTACCTGTCTTGACTCACGGCAGCTAAAGCGACGATGATTACGTCTATGCACATGCGGTGCTTGAATTACGGGAGGGGGAGGAGGAGGACAGTCCCCCTAGAGACCCCCCCCCCCCTATTGGTTCGGTAGCCCCTCAAATTTGTCAATATAGAGGATTTGGGGTGAATCAGCTGAGAAGTAATTAGCTCAATGTTAACGTAAAAGCCATGTTCATGTAGAATGTTATACTGTAGCTATAGCTGTGGTTGTAGACAAATTCAATTAAAGGGCTAAGAAGTTATACTCCCTCGTTGAAGAAAAATCACAACAGAATATTTAAGAAAATAATTTCCTTTAGAATTTCTCTAACGACCGTTTTGCTTAATCTATATTAAAAGTTTGAGAAGAAATTATATATGTTACGGTAATTTAGCATTTGTAGTTATTGTTCTCGTCAAGTGACTAGAGAGCTGGGGCACATTCCTGAATTCGGCTAGATAGTGCAGTCGTCCCGTGCGTGTCATGGATACACCGACTACTGCTGTTAGCAATGAAGAGTAAAGCAGCTTGCTGCAGGCTTCTGCTCCATGAACGTTCGACGGAGTATAGAATTCAAGATCTTTGATTTTCAAAGCCATTGGGCTATCACTCAGCCGCTTAGTTCCTGTTTTAATTTGCCTGGATTAAAAGAACTGAGAGGCGATTTTACTAATAAGCTTCAAACCAAACTATGCGACAGTAGTTGATCGATTGTGAAGGGTCGTCCTGAAGAGAAGCCTTGTGCTTCTGAACCGTGACGGTAAGTATACTAAAATCTACAAAACTAAGAGAAGGGCTTAGCTCTCTCATGCCTTATTGTGGAATCAATGACTTTTAGCTACAGATTCTCGCATTAATATGATTATTGAGTGTCGCCCTCTTCCAGGCCCTGCGGTGATACATATCCAATAGCCATACTTGCTCTAACTCCGCGTTTCTCAAACTCTACGGGATCGCGACCCAGCAAAAATATAAAAGATTGTTCGCGACCCACTAAGCATTTTGAAATGGATCTATCTACAATAGGCTATTTAGTGTTTACAAAATCATAAATTTTTTCATTTGTAAGTCACTCAAAATCAGATGTACGTGAAAAGTGTAAATCTTCATAGGCATAGTTTGATTCTTGTAGTCTTGTATTAATAATAATTCTTTCATATTTAATATTTATAGATACCTCGGCGACCCATTGAAATAGTCGGCGACCCACCTGTGGATCGCGACCCACAGCTTGAGAAACTCACTCCTATGCGCTTCTTTAGCCATTAATTGACATCGATGTGAGCTGAAATGTGATTAGAACTGTAAAATAATATCTGATAACGCCAATAATATCTAATGCAGTTGAATTATTTCTTCTTGTAGGTTACATCCATGTGCTTGGTTCAGTGCCTGACTGGAGTTCCATTGGTTCGCGATTTGAATCCTAGGGCTCGCTCGTCACTGATGTGACTGTAAGGACATCAAACTGAAGTTAAATTGGGTAGCCTTTTATATACCCAAAACTGAAAAGTGAGTCTTAAGTCTGTTTCCTCGCCCAAGAGCGTCATCAGTGACGGACCGGACAGGGTTCCGAATCTGTGGTAATCAGATATCAAAGCAAGCGAGTAAGCTGATGAGAGAAACTTTGTGATCTTGTGATAAAAATACTGAGAGCTAATCAATGACAGAAAATATAAATAAGCCCAAGTTCAGTGTTGATATTCTCATGCCAACGAGACGTGTGCTTACATTGAAATGTGGTTATGCTGAATTATAAAACTATAGTACATTGAGATAAATAATAACATTATGTCGCCTCTTCATTTGAGTAAATGTCATCATTAGGCAAACTCTATTTTCTAAACATAAATGTTGTTGTTGATCAACACAATTTTAATGTTATAGGCCAACTACTGGTAATACGAACGAACATGTGCGTTCTGTCATGGATGAAAAACTATCTATTTATCCATCCAGTGCTCTGCAAAACGGCAGGTTCAATGTACTAATTTATACACTGCCTGCATTCTCGCTCATTAATGAGCGCACCATTGATCACACAAACCAGTCAATCCCTTCACAAAGGCTTTGCCTTTATCACACGTAAAGTGATGCCTTAGTTCAAGGAAAAGTATGGCTTCTGATGTGGTTAATTATCCATTACCGTCGTCAGTAACTACGTTTGTCAGCTTGTGCGAAACACGAGCAGATTTGGGTTGGTCTATTCTTGAGCATTCGCGGGTACCTATTTTGATCAAAATCAGAAAATAGTAAATTATTATATTATTCTAGTATTATTGTTCTAATATTCTTGGATAGAGCTACTTGAAAGAAGTAAGGCAATAACCAACATTTCTATGCTATAGGCTAATGTTATGACTAATTCAATTATAAGCAAATTGATTTAATTATCTTTTTACTGCTAATGAAAGTCTGACGTCAGACTGGCTTTTCAGTTCATAAAATTTCAAGGTTTTACATCTTAAAAATGTTAAGAATTTTTACATTGAAAGCGATAATCATACTATCTAATGATACTCCTGCTTTAATGCTTTCGCTCCTGGCATAGAATTATGTCGGCTAGATTTTTACAAGAATTATCTCACGTATAGAAATAAGTCTAAGGCCCTAAGTTTCAACTTATACGGTAATATTAAAAAGCATGTCACTGCGTGTCCATAGGTTTGTCCAACTAAAACATAACTAATAACCACTTGGCACTTTCCACTTATTGCAGTTCTTGTTTGTTACCAGTTAAGATTTAGGGTTTTTGCTATCATTAATTTCATATAATTATTACAATTACTATAATTACTATAATTACTATAATTACTATAATTACTATAATTACTATAATTACTATAATTACTATAATTACTATAATTACTATAATTACTATAATTACTATAATTA
>JAQFZF010001372.1:0-14233 GCA_034695365.1 Enchytraeus norvegicus | reverse complement strand
TTTTCTGAAGTGCGTCTCCTTGTCCTGTCTCAGTGGCTGCGTTAGTGGGCTTCTACAAAACATGTGCAGCTCTCAGTAGTCTATTCTCAAGCTTGTTGAGAAATATAGGCCTATATGGCCTCTTCCTAATTTACCTAGATTTAATTATGCATATCAAAGTGAACAAAATGATACTTAGAAGTTTGTGATATCAATAATACTTGTCAACTTAACTCCCCTGTTGCTATTGGGCAGATTTGTCTTTTATAAATTCATGATACTTAGAAGTTTGTGATATCAATAATACTTGTCAACTTAACTCCCGTGTTGCTATTAGGCAGATTTATCTTTTATAAATTCGGGGTATGGCCCCTTCAGTTCGAAGGGGTGGGGCATGCCCGACCCTCTTAATTCATAGCTTATACAAAAACCTCAAAACCTTTAAAAACATTAAATCCTAAAAAACCTAAACTGTTGGTCTAATTTTGTATATTTGGCTAAGCATTCCTACTGCGGATCAATCGGTGCATGGTTTAAATCCGTGATTCGCCTGTCGTATATTTAGGTCTGCGAGGTGCCAGTTGACCCGTTTTGGTTCTGGGAAACTTTTCCTTATTTTATTAATTTTTAAACTCATTCCTTTATTTTAATTTTTATAAAAACACAACAGACAGACACAACAATTTGGCAGAAAACTATATTAAATAGGTTATTAAAAGTAACTTGTGAAATGTGTTGCAAGAGTCTACGAACTCAGATGCTGCAGTGAAATGCTGAGTGGTATGTGCTATGATTCCTATGCACGTGACCATTCGGTCACTCAATTTATCCATATTTACCGACGTTTTGTCGCATCAGTTGTGGTATATGGCATTTTCTGCTATTTGCTATTTAAAGAGCAAGCTTAGAACTGTAACTTATCGAAGAGTGTGCAATATAAAAGTGTGATTGATTGATTGGCTGATGATTGATTGATATTAGGTGGTCCAGCAGGAGTTAGATAACGAGAGGCTACTCGTGGAGCGAGCGATAGATGGCGACTCAGCCGGTGTGAGAGAATTGTTAGTTAACGACAGCGTGAGGGTTAATGCTGAGGCCTACATCATGTCGCTGTACTACAACGCTAAGAACTACTGGACTCCACTTCATCATGCTGCTGCCAAGGGTCGCTTTGAGGTTGTCGACGTTCTTATAGAACATGGAGGTAATTAATTGTATAGATTGCCATCTATTTGTATTTAATATTTATGTTATTAAGTAATAACATAAATATTAAAGTACTTAAGTACTTAAAGTACTTTCATATGAACAATTGAACATGGATCTGACATATGAATGGATCTAAACTGAGGCTGGCGATCTTGCCGCAAGATTAATGACAATTGTCACTTGTGTGCTGAAGCTCTTAGAAACAGGATAGACTTTGCACTAGGAGTCAATATTGAGTCTGAGGTACCTTTACCTTTTACTGATGTCATCAGACTGTGTTGGATCCAAGAATCCTGAGAATAATCCAACTGAGAACGGCACGTGATTTGCAAAGCCGACAAACTTAGGTAGTGAGGAAGGCATCGGAAAATTACATCAGAGGCCAAAATCTTCTTAAGATAACTCTCCTTAGTTAAAGCTTTCATTGTAAGTGTGCTCAGTCGGCTAAGCTCATCTCCGGTGCTTAGGTGCATGGTTCTAAAACCAATGTTGAGTTGTTTACCGTTTACCCATTACTGATGCAACCTTAGCATCGCGAAACTGGTCATAAATTAGATTTATGGATCTATACCAGTATGTAGTATTTAAATAAGTACCGTACTGCATTTTATTTCCATGTCTGAATTTCATTTTATTGTATTTCATTGTGTTGCACATATTGCATTTGTATTTATAGCTGACCTAGATGCACGAGACATGGTGGACATGACCCCGGTGCACTTAGCAGCAGAGAACGGTCACCTCTCGTGTCTTCGCAGACTTCTAGAGGCCGGCGCATCGTGCAATATCGGCACCGCTGCAAAGAGACCACAGTGGGTCACAAGCACTGCAGGTGAGGCGAGCATAATTGTTTACTTTATTTTTATAATTATAGACCCATAATATTTGTTCTTTTCATTTACTTGTCTGCATTACACTTAAGAGTTCCCAATCGCATTCAGTATCCCGGGATCCAGGCCCAAAAATCACCGGGATTCAATCCCGGTTTACTTGTGATTACCTTAGTTGCAGAACACACAGCTAGGAGACTCGAGTTGTGTGAGCATAATATTATACTCCTGTAAAACTGTAAATATTCTACTTTATGGAATTTAAGATGTTGAAGAGGTGAATTAGCTGGATGGTTAGAATTGAATCACTGATTTCTTGATTGGATGATTGATTAGATGATGGACTGATTGATTGATTGATTGGTTTATTGGTACCGCTATGCAGGGAACACTCTATCGCTGCACCTAGCTGCTCTAAACAACCATGTGAACTGTATACTTGAGCAATTTCTTGAGTGATTGATTGATTGATTGATTGATTGCTGATTGATTGATTGATTGATGACAGTGTACCACTATGCAAGGAACACTCTACCGCTGCACCTGGTGGCTCTAACAATCACGTGAACTGTATACTAGAGCTATTGATGGATTGATTGATTGACTGATTGATTACTGATTGATTCACTAATGGACTGATTGATTGATTGATTGGTTCATTAATGACAGTGTACTGCTATGCAAGGAACACTGTACCACTAGACCTGGCTGCATCTTAACAGCAATGTTGACTGTATACTTGAGCTATTAATTGAATGATTTATTTAGTTATATATTGATGACAGTGTACCGCTATGCAAGGAACACTCTACCGCTACACCTAGCCGCTCTAAACGACCACGTGGACTGTATACTAGAGCTCATGATCAATGGCGCGGACTATAACGCTGTCGATGGAGAGGGAAAGACGGCTCTCTATATATCAGCAGAGGGCGGTCACGAGGCAGCCATACTAACACAACTACACAATGCTTATGGGAAAACAATCCTATCTCTTCCATCACATTCCACAGGTAAGAGATCAAGTAGTTTATTAATTAAGACCACTCGTTAGATAGCATTGAAGAGGCCATGAGGTTGCCATATTAATACGACTACACAATGCCTGCACGGAAAACTATCCGATCCCTACCGTTACATTCTGATGGTTGGCCATTTAGTTAGTTACTTACTTTCATGTAGGTACATAGAGTCTTAAAAAATAATAGAACTTCAAAAATGGTTAGATAACAATGTACAGTTTCTGTGTAGCATACAAAGATATATCAAATAAAACAAATCAATAGAAGCAGTGATATATTCATGGTTATCAATAAACTGAGTAAATATAAATCAAAATGTAAAACAATAGGTGACCTTTTAGGTATTAATTGTAAGCTTAAATTAGTTTTTGCTAATGCTTTCCTGGATATCTCCAGGGCTTGTTATTAACTCACAACATATTACCCTATATAGTGGCAATATGTTGTGAATGGAGTGTTATGCTTATTCAGGCGTATGCCACTGCCTGCTGATATTATAATTCTGGTGTCCAGATTTTGGTCTGGGCACCAGAATGTCAGAGATTGGGTGTGACCCAAACAATGTCCTTGCTGAATATAGATCTACTACAGGCCATTGATTTAATGATTGATTGATATAACAGAGGACACAGCACTGCATCACTGTATATCTCACTGCCTGGTGGAAGCCGTGAGAGAATTGCTCCTGCACGGATCGGACGTGAACCACTGCAACCGTTGTGGCCTTTCACCTCTCCACCTCTCTCTCTTCAATACATCTGTCAGAGCTCCAGCCGTCATCAGTGCGCTAGTTAACTGCGGCTACAACCTCAACATCGACCTCAAGGATGGCAATGGTAAGCTATGCCAGAGTCGGTATGGTCGTGCTAAGAGGAGGTTGTAAATAGCTCTTTATTTTAGACTCAATTCATGGACATGGTTAGCGACCCAAAACTTGCATGAAGAGAGTTAAATTTGATTCATTCTGATTCAGATGAATACAATTTAGTATTTGCCAATTCTCAACAAATTGTCAAATATTAAAGAGATAGAGAAACAATTACTACATCGTTACATTATAGCTTGGAACCTAACATTTTACTAAACATATCTATTGCGAAGAAAATGGATTGTGTTAGTGGTTAGTAAGAAGTCACGGGTTCGAGTCCCAGCCGGGTCTGTCTCTGACAGTTTCATTCAATACGGAAACTGATTATAAACTTAAGTTTTTATGAAATGGATTATATACAATAAACAGATATCAGGAAACTAGTACAATATATTTGCATTTCAGTTATAGCATCTTCATAGGTGCAGTCAGACGTCATAATACGTATTGCTGTATGTTTGTAAAGCTACAAATCCATGACCTATTTCAATTATGATTTAATTTTTCTATTCATCGTGCATTGTGTCACAACAAACTTGGAAAGTTGGCTTAAGGTAAAGTAACAAATCTGTTACTTTACTAGTTAGATATTCTGTTGACCAAGTGATTGATTGGACATCTAACTGATTGATTTTTATCTAGCTCACTGCTCGACTAGCACTTACCGTGTTTTCAGACCGGCAATGCGAAGCTCGATGCCGCCCCTACTTAGCTGATGATTGATTGATTGATCGACTTATTGATTGATTGATCTATCCCACAGGTATCACAGCGCTAGAGTACGTATGTTTTCGGGCAAGCAATGCTAAGCGAGACCGCCGGCCCTACCTCGCCGCTTTTCTAATCGCTCACGGCGCAGACTTCAAATCCATCAAGTCTGTGCGGGGGAACTCGCTCCTTCAGCAGGAGCTCAGTCTACGGGTCTCAGACTCAATCATCCTGAGAGCCATCGTGGATTCTATGTTAACCCTGCCCTCTCTCAGCTCCCTCGGGCTGCCCATGCCCCGCGCGGATCACGGCTGGGAGCTAAACCTCCTCCGAGCGGAGAATATGGACCAAGCACCCCCGGTCATGGTTCCCCCAATCCCACCGCCCCACGTAATCCCAAACATGGCCAACATTCCAGATTTTTCGTTGGAAGAGGAGCGGTATATGGAGCGGCGCATAGGTGACGGGGGATTGGATCGGGTTAATGTTCCACTGGGACATAGAATAGCGTTCAGGGGTCGGGATAGGAATTATCCGGGAGGTGGGTATTACGAGCAAGGGGGCTTAGAGATGCCCCCGCAGTCACCCAAGCTGAACGACGGCTGGAGGGGTCCCCGGGAGGAAATAAGGGAGGACGGAACGGTCAACACGTGGAGAGAGTATGTGGAAAGATGTGCGTGGTACTATGAGTTAGCCGCCGCACCTAGATCACTGCAACAGCATTGTCGCGTGGCAATACGACAACGTCTCGGAGCAACTAGACTGAGGCATGTGAGAGTGTTGCCACTACCGGTGTCCCTGCAGAGATATCTGTTGTTGGATGTTGAAGACCCGGGAATGAAAATAGTCCAGAGTGGTAGCACAAAACGTGATACGTAGTGCGTCATCGTCGGACGCAGCAATAGACATTAAATCTTTGTTAGTATAAGAAGGGTTGGGAATTTATTCAAGGTTGAAGGCTTCCTGTTAACCTTTTGGTATCGGGCATGATATTAATCCAGATTTAATTACTTAATCAGGATTAATATATTAAATTAATCCTGATTTATTTTATTAATTAGGATTAATAAATTTAATTAATCCTTATTTAATTAATTTATCAGGATAATTCATTAAATTAATCCTGCATGGTTGCTCTGTTAAACATGACTTGTAGTCAGGGCCAGATTCCGAATATTATCTAAGGGGCGAATTTACCGGAAAACACCAGATGCAGGTATTATATACCAGATTCCTTGTATTTTCTACCAGGAACCTTGTACCAGGAATTTGGTAAAAACTGCCAGTAGCTTTTTGACTTCTAAAGAGGGGCCATTGCCAGCCTCTCCCTCTCTTTAAATCCGCCACGCACAGAGAGCATCATCTATTACGCGGAGAAATCGACATGAAACCTTCGTTAATTGTAATAAGTGCTGTTTTTGTATAATCTATAGGGGTTGAGGACTATTCAGGGCTTCCTGTGAAACTATCTTAGTCACTTCAATGCGGCAAATATTTTACTCCAGATATATGAATAGTTGAAATAAATAGGAATGATAATTGCCTGATTAATTGAATAAATAACAATTGCATTTGTTATATGATTGATTGATAATTAGCCAAAATGATTGATCTTTAAAACGTGAACTTGACGGATTAGCTGATTATAAAATGGTACGTTGATAAACTGAATAATCATTATTTGACCCGAGACCTCTTTCATCGGCAAAGTTAACTCCTATTTTCAACTGTCGTTGCATAATTTTATGTATTTCATAACATTTTCATCATCAGTGTCTCGGCTGGATGGCCAAGTCTGCAGCACACTTGCCTGATAAGCAGAAAGCCACAGGTTCAAATCCCAGCCAGGTCCGTCTCTGACAGGTCTCCTTGTGATAGGATTAGATAAAAGCTTTACAGTGGATAACAAGAATATTCTACAGTTTTACTTGTTGGATTATTATGCAGCTCATGCTGTTTATTTACATGATGTCTTCATCTATTTGTAGTATTTTTAATTCTGTATTTATTCCGTCAGACTGTAGTAACCTGTGCTAATTGTATGAGCCAATGGCACATCAGTTGAGTGTCCGACTCGGGTTCCATAGGTTCACTGTTCGAATCCAATCACTGATGTAGCTAGACATTAGGGAGCGAAACTGACATTGTATTTGACTCTGGTCTTGTAGTCTTTTAAATGAACATCCTTGGGAGTACTCAATCGATGAATAAAGGTGAAACCAAATACAACGACAGCTTCACGGCCTAATGGCTTCATCAGTGATGGGCGAGCTCTGGGATTTAAATCGTTAACCTATGGAATAGTGTCCGACTCGGACACATAATTAATTGATGTTCTACTTTTTAGCTAGTTGAACTTTTAATTATTGTCGGCATGCATGTACAATGTTCCATCGACTAGTTGATTGATTCGTTATCTATTACCTAATTACAGTTAATGAGTGATTAATTAATTGGCTGATGCTAGATTGATTGATTAATTAATTGATTCATTACTGGAATGATTAATTGATTGATTGATGGAATGATTAATTGATTGACTGCTGGAATGATTATTTGATTGACTGACGGAATGATTAGTACTTTATTGTTTTATTATGGTACCGTACTGGAATGATTGATTTAATGATTCTGTCAATGGGTTAATACTAAAGACTTTACACGTAAAGTCTCAATATCGACTAAATTGACGGATTTGCTGTCATTTTAGTTGGTTTCATTAGTTCAAACATTGACGTTCCTGATATCATCATCAGCCGAAGAACTGGACATTAAATCCTCAATGATTAATTGATGATTTCCTTTCTATGGTGGACTAGCTAGCATCAGGTTGGACCAGTGGTGGCGTCCCGACTCTAGGCCAGAGGAGTGCGGTTCAAATGCTTTCTCGATCGTGGCGTTGATGGTGCCTTTGGTCAGTGCAATGAGCATTAGACTGTCGGCGATCTGGTGTATATCAGAAAATAATATCTACAGTAAGTCCCAGTTGAATCGCCAAGTTGGTAGAAGCTTGTCTGGTAAGTTGGACTCAACCACGGGGTCGAGTCCTGCTGGGTCCGTCTCTGACAGTATCCTTGGGTACAGAAACAGACGTTAAACTTAGCTTTTTAATTTGTACTGTTTGATTTATAGATAGACTATTTTAAGGCGATAGATCGATTAAGCAGATTGATTTTTAATTAATATCATTTGTTAATGTATAGTTGTCTGGGATTTGTTGAATAATGTCATCGTGCAATCACAAAATGAACTCTAAATGACTCTCAGTCTAGTTCACTAGTGTATTATTCTGATGTTAGACTACTGTCATATGCATGTATTATGAAACTGCATTTCTGGAAATACAAATTAAATACTATATAATAATACATTCCTCTTTGGGTATACATCAATCAATATTATATTTAAAGTGGGCGAGCTGCCAGTCTAATAATGCGAAAATTCTACAGTAGCACTAAATGAGAGTCAAGTAGTCAACCATGCAGCCTAAGGCCACAACCGGTGTGACTGCTATGACCTCTGCAAGTCTAGAATTTGAAAGACCAATTGGTCAATAGCAAAGATATCTTTGGCACATGACCACTGCCTTAGGGGCCGTCCATAAAAGACGTCCTCACGGGAGGAGGGGGGGGTGGGGTCGGGCAAAAGCGGACCAATTCGGACATGGGGGAAGGGGGTAAGAGCCGTGTGGACGTCCGCAAAACGTACTTGAGCGCAAAAAGAATTTAAGTAAGAAATTGCTGTTTTTTAATGAAAATTCTCATCCAAAGTCCATTTATTTGTGTGAATTTTGATCTGACTTGCGGACGTATGGACGGCCCTTATCTGCTTTAGTCAGCGAGATCAAGGTCCATGATGTCGTCGTCAGATTATAAAAGGAACGTTAAATTCTCATTGATTGATTGATAGTCGCCTCTTTTGAACACGTGCAATTGTCAGTGGGTTCAATTCTCAATTATGCCGAACCCATTCCACAAATATCCACACAAAATATCTTCTATCTTGCTCATTAATGAGCACATCATCGATCAGCAAAATTAGATGATTCTCAAATCCCAATGTAAGGACTTATGAAAAATATTGCACATTTATACAAGGCCGTTAATACAAAGTATGAAAAATTATGGTCTCTGAGGTGATTTCTCATTGTTTTCCTCAGTGTCTGTGCTAGTCGAATCATGTGAATAATTCAAGTAATGCAGTGAACTTAGACAGCATGTCATTTAAAATAAACAGGCTTTGGTCGTGTATTTAATTTATCTTAAATAATTTTAATCAATACTATTTCAGTAATAACGGTATATTTGGTCAGAAAGCACCAGATGCTTGTTTAAGACCCATTTCGCGCGCAAGGTGATGGTTGATCAACCATCCCGTTTGTAAGTCCAAGATTTTACTCTCTGATCGACTGGGGTTGAAGCTTGAACGTCCTGTTTGCAAATCCACAAATTTCAAAAGTCCACGAGCTAGAAATGACATTTATTGATTACAATTAAAAGTTAATTATATGTAGCCAATATAGAAAAACAGTATAAGCTTACACATATTCAGTGGTCTGCCAAATGGCAGGTCCTAGACCCATGTTTTGTACATATATTGTCATATATTCAAAAAAGTTGATGAACACATACATATTTGATGAGCCTTTAGTTTAATAAAGTTACTGCTATGGGATCATGCGCATGTACCAATATCACAAAAATGTAATGTTCATTAACATGAATTTTATTTTATTTATTTAAGGAACATAATATGGCTTATAATGAAGGTTTAACGTTTTTTCAAGGATGACGTTATTTTCAAGGAAGACGTCAGTGGCATCCCAGCAATGCATGCCAAAAATGAGATCCAAAAATGGTGCCAGTCCGGTACATACATGATACTGCTCATTGGCGGATCTAGAAAGTTTGAGCGGGCCAACAAATTTTAACATCCATTTTATCTAGGAAGGGGGCAAGTTAAAAGAGGTTATTCGAGGAGGTGGGCCAAGGGTCCAAAATTTGTATTTGAATAGGTCAAACTGACATAATTTTCAAAATGAGGTGGGATCATGTCCCCCCCCCATGAATCCGCGTCTGATATGATTCATATGGACTTCATGGGCGGGGTACATATCACAGTTACTTATTGATAGATGAACTCCACCTTGTAGCAAAACTAGTCGTCATCATACGACTCTATTACAATTTCATCATCATCATCATCATCATATCGTAAGCCCCCGACAGCTGCACTAGAGCTTGCTAAAGGCTGCGTAGATACTGAATCCACTGTATGAGAAGGCACGCTCTCTGAGTCCGCAATCTGGGTTAAACTCTCAGTCCCTTCATCTTCATCGACCACACCTACGTATTCATCTAGCTTCTCTAATCGAGCACTAGTTCTAGTTCTTGACTGGAGCGACACGCATTCTCGTAAAAAGGCAAGCTGCCGCTGCGTCAACCTGAGACTAGTTTGAGAAGTGGATGAATTGGTTTGAGTAGAGATCCCGAATGAATGCGGTTTAACATTTCGAGAAGTTGAGGATGAAAGCATTTGCAGATAGGGTAAGGTTTCCACTAACATTCTAGACCCACCGGTTAGCCGCAACCCAGAGTCTGGTTGAGTTAGAGAAAATATCGAAGCTGCATCAGAAATATTAGCGTTAACTCGTTTAGCAACATCAATAGATTGAGGTCGGTGTAACGGTTTCCAGCCAATCGAAGGAGCTCTACTGTCGGCATGAGAACGTGCTGAGTTGTAAAATACAACGCCCCGCGACGCGATCGTTGACGAATAGGAACGCAGGGCCTGTCTGTTCGACCAATCATAAAGCAATTCATCACATTCGCTTAGACAGTCAGCGGCTGATGCCACGTCTTCTATCGTCGTGTAGAAATCGATATAATTCTGGTGAAGAAAGGAGACAAAATATTCCGGAGAGATGGCGACTCTGTCGATTATGCCATCAGGGTCGAATGCTAAATCATCTCTAGAGTGGTGAGAAAGAAACTCAGGAAGTTTCGGTGACATAGAATTTGACTGTGGCTTTCTCTTACAATAAAATAGTTTACCAAGAGCGTGGAATAATGACAAACCACTATCTCTACCGCTATTCTCTTCATTTTTACTCAAATTTTTATCTAGCGTTGAAGTTTCAGAATTGGTTAATTCAGAGCTATTAGCCGCTTTCTTACGAGATGTAGATTTAACAGTCCTAGAACGTTTTAGCATGCTAGACCCACTCTTATTATTGCTCTTTGTTAAACCAGAAGATAGATTTCTACGCTGACCTAGTAAACGAAATTCTAATGCGTTAGTAGCAGATCTGATGTCTCCGGCACTCGTAGCAGTAATTTCTTGTAAAGTTTCGCCATCTGGCAAAACCATGCCTTCACAGTTTTTCCCGCCAATCCGAGTGCCTTCCACCGATAGTAATCTTGTTAGAGCCTTAATCATGACGGTAGCAGGAACCGGATTAAACCGGATGTTCTGTATCCGCAATTCAGCCTGAAGATTTTCTGGAAAAAGTCCCCGTTCGGTAGCACTGCTTCCACCACTGTTACCACTCACAATGAAAACCGCTGGAGTGACGGAATTATTTCCGGCGCGAATATTCCCTAAACGGGAAAATTTTCTCATACTGTCGTGGAATTGGGAATAATTGTGAAGGAAAGCGTTGGGAAAATCTTCCACGAGAAGAATTTTACGTTTTCCGACAACATTTTCACCGGAAGTAGTTAGGGAAAGCGTAGGATAGCGTTCCACGCGGAGTAGAAAGTCTGAGAATTGAGTGGTTTGACTAGACTCCTGTAGTGATCTGTCCCAGTTGTATCGTGCGGATGGATCGGATGAAAACTCGTTTGAACTGGTCGTTGGATTTATCCACTCGATGATTTCAACGTTCTTCTCTCTGGTCAGGACTTGTATCGTGGCGGTCTTACCCACACCTGAATCACCGGAGAGCAGTAGCATTGGAACCTGGCCTCTCAATCCCTGCAACAATCAATCAATTTATCAATCAATCAATCAATCAAATGTTGCTATATTAGTAAAGCAATATAAGGCAATGTTATATATTAATATTACATGTATATAACAGGGTTTAGACTTACAATCGCAAGGCTCGCCTCTAACTGATGTAGCCGATAGGCCACATAACTGACGTTAAATGCAGCTCTTAAATCTTCTAGATCTATCGAATATTATATATCATGTCCACAGAACAGATTAAGCAATAAATACAGTAATATTCCGGCACACAATTACTGGACGGGGAGTTAGTGAAGTGGTTAGCATGCTTGACTCAGGATTGAGTGATGGCTCGAGGCGTGGGTACGATTCCCAGCTCAGCCGACAAAATATCCCCAGCACCCTTTTGCACGGGTACATATCGGTGCCGGGAAAATGGAAGGTTAATCGTGTATCTGCGCTGGTCTGAAGCACCAACAAAAGGCAAAGATACGATTAATCATGGACTGATTGAATAACAGACAATAAACACAAAAACAGCAACTAAGAAAGGAAACTAGCATGTGCATTCTGTCATATGCGAAAATAGACGAATAAAAAAATTTAAAAAAATAAATTAACAAATTTTTTCACTCTACTTGCTTTTGAGATGCTTGGTCCTCTGAACAAAGAAGGCAAAGAGTTTCTCACCAATGTCACCACGTTAGGCAAACGTCTATCGGCTAAATATTTCAGTACAAGCGGGAATCATGCTTTTGAAGTTGAGACTCCCCATCGGTTTACAGAGATACAATTCTGGGCTGTGGTAGAGAGACGTGCCTGTTGCATATTTTAATTAAGTACTTGTTGTGTTAGGGTTATGGTTTGGTTTTGGGTTAGGATTGGCCTACCTTCCACCCCGACCCTAAACCCAACCCTAACCCTAATTCTGTCAGTATTATAAAAATTTACTAACTTTAAAGCTTTCATCCAACCAGTCTGAAACTTCTGCGACTTTCTTCTTGTTTACAGCTAGGTCCTCCCTTACTCTCGGAGCATGCTTCGTTAACCACATGTCTTCTGAAGCGCTAATCTACGGTACTTTTGATTGTTACTTTATAACTACGTTACGTAAAAATCTGAAAAGTAGCACATGTTATTAAATTACAAACTTCTTCATTGCATCTTTCTTCAGTTTATCAAAATCCAAATCAATAACATCCCAGGCAACGATACACATTCGTGCCGAAGAGTGCTGGCGTAATTCAACAACTATTATATTGCATAATCTTAACTGAAACTCACAAGCAGCATTATTTATAGATTGACCTTGGTTTGACCTGGCTACGAACTTGCATCAAATAATGAAAATAAAAGAAATTAACATGGCCAGCAAACTTAACGAGTCCACAACACAAGTACCAGTTCAGTTATTATTTATTACTGCTTTGCATCATGACAAGACGAGTATTAAAGTGAGCCGACTTTATTAACATCGTCCTGTGACATCCTTTAACATTGTTTCAATTCATCGAGTAAACATGGAAAAGAAACTAATGCCTAATTTCTTAAAATTTCTCAGCATTGTTTACGTTTCAAATCGTCTTAGATTCGCCTTAACAACAGCATATGGAGCTTCCGATGCTCACTCTTTTATACATTTGCCCACAAGATACAGTTAAAACCTAGATATTTGTAATAACAACTGCTTCAATCAAGTAAAAAAGTTACAGTTTCAATCAGATTTATTCATAAAGTCTTTCGGAAAGGGAATTTAGTTCCTGATCAGATGAAGATTTCACATGAGATTTAAGTGTTGAGATCTTCTCAGGAACTAGTTGACATTTAATAGGCTACCATCAGCATTATTTTAAATTCAAGAGCCACAATTTTGTGCTTCATCGGCATAAACGACGCGTTCACATGTACAGATATACAAATGTAAAGCGAATTAACTTAACTTAACTGCTCTTAACTTAAGAATTTGATTAAATATATTTACATTTGTGCTTGCTCTAAAGTCCATCAATAGCATTCCAATTTCAGAGTATAATCCACATTTTTTATATCTGCAAAAAAGAGAACAAATTTCATTTGATGTAGTGGCACCACTGCATTTGCCGAACGATATTTGAGGATATGTAAGGATAATTTTAAATTTTCATTTAAATTATTTTATTTGTAATAATTAGATTTATATTGGACTATAATTAGGCGGAAGAGTTCGGCAGCTTGTGATATCATATAGACAGGTAATTAATACTATTTCTCTGATAGCAGATAGTAATTAATACTATTTCAGGTAACAATTCACGGGATGAAAAGCCCTAACTGAGAGTTTTATTCTTGCCAATCGTTTTTAGATCGACAATACTTGACAAAATAAATTCGTACTTATAAATGTAATTTATTTTCGCAATTTTCCGAAGTTGAAGGTATTGTATTTGTTAACTATTGAAGATAATGAGGAGAAAACTTTGTTGAGACTATGTTACAGACCACCAGACAGCACAGTAGACAATGATGCAGGCCTGTTTAATCTGTTTGAACAGGCTTGTAAGGATTGCAATGAGTCATTATTGGGGATTTTAACTTTAGAGAACTAAAATTGGATAATTCTGAAACATTGCTTGATGATCATCCTTTAATCAACTGCATTAATGATAACTTCATGTATCAGCAAGTTA
>JAQFZF010001371.1:0-14241 GCA_034695365.1 Enchytraeus norvegicus | reverse complement strand
AGGCAGATATAGTAAATATATAGTATTATTATAATTGAATTAATAAAGCTTGATTTAAGTTGTGTCTTATAGATGTTTTCTAGTCTGGATGTGGATATAGAGGCGTAAGCCGGCGTCCATGTATACCAGTTAAGTTAAGTTAAGTTTGATCAGAGCAGAAAAATCTGCTGTACTCTTACAATGAGATGCGATGCTTACAATTTAACATGGTATTAACCTAATAATGTTTCTGTCACAGGTCCATCTGCTCAAAATTGTAAGAGGTGCATGCATCTTGACACGGATTCAGGTTTTAGTTAAATGGACCTTTAAGTACTAGGTGATGTGCTTTAATGTAAACAACATTTGCATATCCCTTCGATTCTCTGTTTATGTTTTGATGTGTTACAGCCTTGTCCCGTGTTGGGTCCGGGATACTTGAGAATAGTACAACGATAACTGCACGTGTTTCGTAGGAGCCAACTAACGCAGATACTGAGGAAGGCAATGGAAAACCACCTCAGAAACCTATATTTTCCTTGAACCAATGCATCATTTTAGATGTGGAAAGTATTTTAGTGTTTAAAAGGCAAAGCCTCTGTGATGAGACGGAATTATTTAGTTCGTCGATGGTGTGCTCACTAAAGAGCGAGATAGTTGATTGTGTGTATGAATTTTTGCCTTGGACCTGCCACTTGGCAGAGCACTGGAGGATAGATAGATAGATCCTTGTACGGTTTGCTCATGTTTATGATTAATTGATATTTCATTGGTAATATTTTAAGTTAGAAATTAAACAGAGCAATAAGACTAATCAGGTGTGACAGACTGACAGTTTCCTATTCTATGGCGATAAAATGAACTAAAAATTGGTTGTACTGATATTTCACGATGCAAAGTTTCACTTTTCTAGACGGTTGCAACGATGTACTTGTGGGTAAGCAAACACAAAAAAAAGTGCTTGTGTTGACTTTTGTAAAAATAATTTAAAAATATATATTTAAAATTTACACTTGAGAATTTTTTTAAAGTATGGTTGTACGATATATAATGAAGACTAAATATATTTTGCATTTCAACATAATGTTAATCAATCAATGAGGATTGAATGTTCTGTTCCTCACCCGTAGGCGATGTCAGGGACATCCCAATGTGCAGCCACGAACAGCATCCAACCACCAGAACACTCTTGCATATTCACAAGCCAAGAGAAAGCGAGATCTAAAACAGTGCAGGTCCATTATACAAACCAAGAAAGTCTGTTAGAACAGATCAAAGGTAGGAAGAGATGAGTTTTGAGCTTGCTGTGGAAAGTAGTAATGCATGTACAAGTTCGCAAACCTCGTGGCAAAGAATTCCATAGTGTTGTAGCAGCATAGCTGAATTAGCGTCTGCCTATGTCAGTTAAATGTCCGGTACTAAATATATTGAAAGATATATTCTAAATATTTTGGAAGATTGTTGCCATACGAACGAGGTCTAAGTGTGTTAATATCCATCAACTTTTGTCACTCTTTAAAATAATTATAGACCTACAGTGTCTAGTACTCAATACGGTATTGCCAAATGTGAATATGCTGCTACTGTAGGTGCTACAACTTGAAGATCGGCTGCCGAGGCTGTGAGTTACAGATTCTGACCCAATTGTGAAGGGTCAATGAAGATCATAATATATATTTAACTTACCGAATTATTTCTATTAAGTCTTATATTCAAGCAGTATTGCATTCTGTATTTTTCTTTTTTATGACAAGGAGAAAAAGTACTTCCTTTGCGTAATTTTTCCAAGTATGCTTTTTGGTGTAGTTTTTCTTCCTGAGCATGCTTTTAGTGTGATTTTAAAAATAGCAATTATACATAATATGCCAATATAGTTTCGATAGATCCATCCAGTGCTCTGACAATTGCGAGTCCAAGGAATAGAGCCCCATGCACAATCGGCTATCAATGCACAATCAACTATCAATGAACATATCGGTTATCAATGCGCGATCAGCTATCAATGCACAACAGCTATCAATGCGCTATCAGTTATCAATGCACAATCAACTATCCATGCACAATCGGCTATCAATGCACAATCAACTATCAAAGCACAATCAACTATCAATGCACAATCAGTAATTAATGCGCTATCAGTTATCAATGCACAATCAGCTATCAATGCACAATCAGCTATCAATGCGCAATCAGCTATCAATGCGCAATCAGCTATCAATGCGCAATCAGTTATCGATGCAAGATCAGCAATCAATGCACGATCAGCAATCAATGCACAATCAGTTATCAGTCCACAACAGCTATCAATGCGCAATCAGCTGTCAATGCACAATCAGCTATCAATGTACAACAGCTATCAATGCACATCAGCTATCAATGCACAATCAGTTATCAATGCACAATCGGCTATCAATGCACAATCAACTATCAATTCACAATAAGTTATCAATGCACAATCGGATATCAATGCACAATCAGATATCAATGCACAATCAGCTATCATTGCACAATCGGCTATCAATGCACAATCAATTATCTCTCTCATCAATGAGCTCTATTTCAGATTGACCGATCTCGGCGTTCTATGTGCAATCAATCTCTTAAGGGTTTTACTTTAAAAAAGAGCCCTCTGCGGTCATATTATCTCTGTCAAACTATCTCTAGAACAAGTAGTATAGGGTAAAGTGGCTTCCAAAATAAGTTATGAGCAGCAGCTATGTGTGACAGCCTACAGCGCCGCCATTCTGCAATATGAAATAACGACCAACTGGTCTCTTAAACGGAAGTCTTTGCATCGGCCGTCATTCGTTGCACTAGAACCGTTTTGAGTCCATTTTTTGCATACGGTCCGGGTTTCGATTCCCGGTCAACATAATCCAAGAGTAAAATCTCGGATATACAACGGACCCACACAGCCATCCATCCTCTCTATAGGTCGGTTAATTGGAATCAATTAGTATGTAGTAGGTGATTGCTTCGGATGATTGAGCAAGTAAACACGGGTCTAACATATGATCGTAGTCAATCAAAGTGAGGCAGGCGATCTTTTATAGATCAGTGTCAACAACAACAACAACGCAATTAGGGCGCTACCTTTACCAAAGAAAACATCGAACACTATGAGAACCAAAGTTAACCGATGAGCTGTAAAAGAAATGTCCGACGGTGACAAGCCAAGAAACCAGAAAAAAAAGAAAAAGAAAAAAGAAAAAAAACGAATGGACAATGGAGAGTGAAGTAGCCATGGAGCAAAGTGCCACAACCGATGTTGAAGCCGAGACCTACATAATAATCTTTGTTTCTGGGGTAGGTTTGGTTTAAAATGTTATGAGTCAATATTGGACGGTTCGGTTCAATTTTGACTCTAAACAATTTAAATCAGTTGTCATGTGTGCTGAATGCGCTTAGAAACCAGACCAGCTCCGCACTAGGAGTCAGTATTGACTATTGACTCGGTGGACCTATCTTGACTCCTAACAGTTTAAGTCCTGGACAATTACTTTACAAGTGAGTAATTAGTCTCTTCTTATTGCCATAGAAAATTTTGTCAAGCTGAAATCAAAACCTGAACAGTGAACAGTCACACTTGAGTTGCCAGTTCGGTTGAAATGCAATGGCGTCCTATTCTCAAAATGCTCCAAATATACTAATTATTCACTAGACAAATAAATGGCAATAATTGTTATCCATATTTTACTTGCTGAAATGATCAAAATCCACATTTTGGACAGGGGGGAGGGGGCATAGCCGCCAAACCTGTCAGTTAGCCCCAGATGTGTTTGAGCGGCTATGGAGGGCTAAAAATCGCGACATATTGGTAGAGTCATAGTCTTTATAGATTAGTTGGACACTAGAGTAATAACGTTTTCACACACCCTTTTATTCGCTAAACACTAAAGCAGCATAAATTTAATCGCAATACCAAACTTACTTTTTCTTTCTATACTTTGCTAAACCCTGCCATTTCCTCCTATTATACCAAACCATTTGATAGAGAAAAGGTTTTTTTAACGAAACTGTGATATTTGCTAACAGAATGACAAAAATTGATACGTATTATTTTGCCACTTTCTTTTCTTGCTCTTCATTTACGAACTACCGCGGTGGTGAGCAACCGCGCTTTACGCGCTATCCGGTGGTGACCGACTGCACTTTACGCGCTAACCCGGTGGTGGCCGACCCCGAGCCGAGGGCTAATCCCCCATTAACCCCCCCCCCCTTAACTTTTGTTCTAGAACCGGCACTGATTTTGTAGTTCTGAATCAGTGCTAGGCTATATATTTTACTGACCGAGATGAAGTTTGATATAATTGTTGAGCATAATCATCTTGCCGTAAAAAGTCGCTCAATTATGACTGCTCTCGCAGTATAAAATCAATATCTTGGTAATATTGTCCCGTGCTTGAAGTTTATTTTTCTGCTACTCAATGGATAATTATGTATTCTAAGTAGACCCTGCATTCTCTTGGTTGCCCTTTGAAATAAAAGTGCAATAGATAATTTCTTGGTTCATATGGATGGATTATATTGCTGGTGTATGAAATCGAAGGCCTATTGAATGCGGATTGAGGTAGCCTAAAATTTGGCAATGTTGATTAGATTTTTAAATTAGGTAAGCCAATAATGGATACTGGAGTGGACACCCTGGTGCTGAAATATTGCCATAAGTTATTTCCATAATTATAAATTTAGAAGTTATTGCCATAAATATTCTTCTCGTAGGCCTATATTTTCTCACATTTCCTTTTTAGTTGCTACTTTTTATTATTATTACTCGTATTATTGTTGTCTTTTGCCATTCAATGTTTAATCATACCTTTTCCTTTTGATATCGCTTCAATGCTGCTTGTACACTGCCCACTGTACAGTTCCACGATAAACCTTTCAAATAGGCCTACAGCTGTTGGCCTATAGCCTACTCAGTCCCTGATACTTTGTTTGTAGACTGACCTGAGGCAATAATTTTAAGCATTTACAATACCGTACACAACTCGATAATAGTTGAAAACCGCACTAGAGGTGGTTGAGGATTGAGGAGGGGGGAAGGTGCATGGTTTACCAAGGTTTTCTTCAGTAGGGAGGCTGATGTGCTGATAAACTAGGAAATCCTATTTCAGTTTCCGTTAATGAATCATACGGCGATATTAAAAAAAGTAAAAAAATTGTACACGCACGCTCTCTCAAAGTCTGAAAAAGTGCAAAAATAAAGCGAGCCCCCCAAAAAAGGCGTTCGCTCAGCGCGCAGTGTTGTTAATAAAGCGCGTATTTTTTGCGAGCGGGGCGATTGAAAGAAAATTTTACTCTTCATTACAAACTTTGGCCCCTACTCAAAATTACCTAGATCCACCAATGTTCTTCATGCTTTTACCAGTATTTCAATTGAAGAATTAACATATAACAAAATTACCCCAAAGTTGCGGGGGTCACGTCCCCTTGTGTCCCAATGGTAACGACGCTAGTGTGACTCGTGTTTATGTGCTTGTTGCATTAGAGCACTCACTGTCGAAAATGATTGATTAACCAGTTTTACGGCGGATGAAAATAATTTAAAAGACTAAAACCAAAATTTAAAGTCAGTTTTCTCCACCTAGCGGTTAGGCCTACTTCAGTCAAGGACTCAAGGGTGAACCCTGGGATTCGACTCGTGAATCTGTGAAACCCGAGTCGCACACTTAACCAATGTTCCCGTTGGCTCAGTAGTCAGCAATATAGAAACAACAGAAATACAAAAAAATGACACCTTGTAACATGTGCCTCTGTAGTGTGTAAAAATTAACATTAACTAGAAAGGTAAAGTAGGCTAAACACGAATATCTAAATATTTCAAATAATTTATCGGAATTGGATAATTTATCATAGTATATAGGCCATATGCCCATTCAAACATTCCAACTCTGAATTCGTGAAATACATGTAGGCTACTGAAAGAAATTCTCAAGAGTCCATCTATTATTATAATTAGAGCCTGTAATATAAAAGACTTTAAATTCTCAGTTCATTCTAGTAAATCAGCTAGGCTACACTAGGCTCATTGAAATTATGTTTTTGCGACTTTCATTTCCTCAAGAATGTTCGTTTTTTGTTTTGTTCTGTATACCACTGCACTCAAGTGCATGTCTATCAACTTTATGCTATTTAGACTATGCTATTTATGCCCTTACATGATAATTACAATTATTCTCTATGCCAACTCGACTAGTAAGCTTTAGGTCAATAAACAACGTAATTCACAATCAAGCAGCACCTACTTACGAAACTTCTGCCGCAGAATTAGTTGATGAGATCGATGTGCCAACGTCGACATAGACTATATGCATGACAGAGACCGATGTAAAATTGTGATCCAAAGCCGTAGGCGTCACAGCCTCAACAAAATTCGGCTTTGAGGAGACGATCAGGCGCAGATTTAGGGGGGCGGAGGTGGGAGATGGGGTTGAGGTGGGGGGGCAGAAGCCTACCCCAACTTGACTTGAGGAGGCTATGCCCCTCCTCTCTCGTTTTGAAGGGGCCGGAGTGGCATGCCCCTTCCATAGTTGTATGCGAAGTGTGAATATTTGCACAATAAGAAATAACATTATTAAGTTTTAATATTTGCACAGTAAGAAATAACATTATTAAGTTTGAATATTGCACAGTAAGAAATAACATTATTAAGTTTGAATATTTGCACAGTAAGAAATAACCCATTTTGTAAATATCTGTTCCCCCTCGCTTTCCATTAACATAACATAAAAGCATAAAGCCAAAGTTAACGTCAGTTTTATCTCTCGAAAGGGATATCAGTGACGGGCGATCCTCGGATTCGAACCCCGCACATACTGATCCCTAGTCGGAAACTTTACCGATGTAGCTACTGGCTCTCCTGCCAGTAGCATAACACATTTAATATCCAAGTGTTCGTCAAAAAAGATCTGTAAGCTACGCGCTTCGTTATAATACATGTATGCAAGATTAAAGCACAGAAATCGAAGCGATTAATAGGAAATGTGAATATTTCGCTCGCTTTCCGCGCAACATCTGTAATAAAGGGAATAAAAATCCAAGCGGAGAGAGTGACCTATTAAACATATTTCTTACTTTAGGTGCACCCCCCCCCCCGCACTTCTAGATAGTATAGCCGATGCGATTCTCAAAATAGCCCGTGGTCGCCTTGAGTTGAGAGTTTCATTTGGAATACTCTTCCATTTATTTTCCCCACAGGTCTGCTTGAACTGAAGTAGAAAAGTGTTTAACAGAGTTGTACTGATTTGAATCTTAAGTTTTTTCATCGATCTATGCATATAGACCTATTTAAGCCGATGTGTATAGCGGTTTGAAACTAATTTTAGTTCCATAATTAATCCGTTTGAGACGTTCCTGATATCGTCTTAGGATGAAGTACCGTATGCTAAATCTAAATGCATTGATTTATTTAATGATTAAATTATCGTTTTTAATAAATCTGAAAGGCCTACAAACGAGTTAATGATTGAAATAGGCCTACTATTCTAATACCAAACTCTTGGAACAGAGTCATCAAAATAGTCAATAAGCTCAGACACTCGCCGATTATGCAATAGTGTGCACAATCTTAAAATTAAATAACATTGACGCACTGACTAGTTATTACGTTACCAATAATAGTCTAAACTAATGTAGCCGGCATTGAATGATAAAAATGACTTCAGTATACTGCGTGGGTTTAGTAGTGTATGTCGTATTGTTCATCAGTCGAGGTAAGTCCTTAATGTGCATTTTAAGTAGGCCTGTACTGAATAGATGATTTAGGCCTACTCTATTCGGCGAATAAGGAAAGGCTACGAATATTGTACTCTATAAAATAGATTTAGGCCTACTGACAAATTTCAAATGTAAACAGGAGTTTCAGTACTATCAGTAGTAAATGGGATTTTAAAAATACAAATACAAAAGTAGGCCTAAGCAGAAATTTACGTTTAATTTAAGTTATTAAGTAAATATCTAATGAGAGAGTGACTTCAGTCAATTTCTGTAGTAGCTTAGCAACCACATATGCAGAAACGGGTGCCACGTGAAAGCTACTTGATCGCATTTGGCCTGACTTCTACTATTCGGACGAATACGATTCCGATCCCGCTATTCCGACCCGAAACGAATACGAATCAAGTAGTATAATAATATTAGGCTAAACTTAATGTTGATTCGGTCCTACTCTCAACAGCGACTACAGTAACCCTAACAATTATGCGTTCAGGCTTTCAGCGCTCCTTTTAAACTTGCATCTATAAATAAATGTGTAGGCCTAGGCTTATAATTTATCATATGCAGCGGCCTAATGGTTCTAATTGCAATTTAGGAAATTGTATTAAAATCAAAGATTGGCCTAACTGAAAGTGTCGTCAAATCTTGCCTACCTGGTCCAGATGTTGAGAGAGCCAAGGGAAACCACCTCATCCAACGTAGTACAAATGACATCATTTTAAATGTGGTAAGGGTTGGACATTGAGGTGTAATCGAAATAAGTGAGATAATGATTGTAGTTAGTTCGACTTATTTATGGAAGCCGTCATCTGAGTGGACTGAGTAGCGAGGTGGGTCAATATTCAAATATATACCACCTATAAAATGTTATATTAGCTTTATTGAACTATAAATCATTTTGTCAGCCTAATTTGTGTTCTATCTGTTCGTTCTTCTATTTAGTCTATGGCGTAAGAAAGGGACCCTCGACTTGCAAAAACACTCAGATTGGTTGGGAGTACACGGGCACGTTGAACGTAACCAGTAACGGAACATTGTGTCAGGCCTGGACCAGCCAGTCACCCCATACACACATCTACACTGACGCTAACAGTCTCTACTTCTTTCCTGACGAGAGTGCAGCCGCCGCTATGAACTATTGCAGGAACCCTAGCAACGACACAGGAGGCCCGTGGTGCTACACCGTTGATCCTACTATACAGTGGGAGTACTGCACCGTGTACCTGTGTAGTAAGTTGCTTTCCTTATATGAAATACACTGTAGGATAAAGTTCCCTATGTACACGTCAGTTTCCATTTTGCTCATTTTTATTTAGGGTTAGGGTTAGTGTTGTCATTGAGATTTGGACAACATTTGAGATGTGTATTATAACAAAGGGTGATATCTCCCACGTTATAGGCTAGCGGTAGCCTTGAATTGAATTTATTTCACAAGAAGCAAACCGGCAAACATGTACTGCCCAGCAGAGAATGTTACTTTGGACACAAAGGCTCGAATGCAATAACATGTATCATGACAATTATAGCCTACATGCATTTTCCCATACTAAAAGGCATAGTACCACATTAACCAAAATTTGATATACAGGTAGCCTACAATCATGTAGCCTCTAAACCTACATGGAGTTACGTTTACGGATCTAATTTCTAATATGTTTTTTAGTAATTTTCTCCAAGCATTAGGGTTAATTAATCAGATAATTACATAAATGAAACTATAAGCTTAATGTCAAAGTAGCAATATTTTGCTTACAGAATTGATTGGACCTACCACCTGTAAGGACACACAGAACGGTCAGGAATACCATGGCACAAATAACTTCACCACTGGAGGCATCCCGTGCCAGGCTTGGGGCAGCCAGACCCCTCAGACACATACCAGAACTGTCGCTAACGGGTACACGTTCCCTGATGGCAATGAATACGACGCAAAGAACAACTGCCGAAATCCTGATGATTACAGTGGAGGACTGTGGTGTTACACAATCAATCCTAGTGTTAGATGGGATGTGTGCAACATCACCTGGTGTAAGTGGTTGCACAAGTGTATATGAAACTGTAATGATTGTAAAGGTTGACATGTAATTGAGCCATCGTATGAGTCCACCGCTTCCGGATGAATCCGAATGAATCCGGATGAATCCGATGAATGAATCCGATGAATCCGATGGGCCAGCCCAAGAGGATTTTATGAAGCGGTTAACGTGTCTGCTTCAGGATCGAGTGATAGCTCGAGGCTTGGGAACGATTCTCAGCTCAGTAGACAAAATATCCCCGGCACCCTTTGGCACGGGTGCGTATCGGTCCCAGAAAAATGGAAAGTTAACCGTGTTCCTACGCTGGCTGCATTTCGCGCCCGTCAGTGCATTGCACCAATCTTAAGTCAATAAGATAATCATGTACGACTAGTCATGGAGTAGAAAAATAAATTAGCAACACACACATAATAACTAAGAAAGGGAACTAGCATGAGCGTCTGTCACGTGCAAATATGTACGGAAATAGAAAATAAAATAAGAAATAAACCGCGCGGTTGGTAGTAGTCTGTATCTGTTCCATCGGTTCTCGGTTCGAATCCCATTCCACCCGTCACTGATGAAACCAGCCAGCCGAGAAGCGAAAGTTAAATTCACCTTTTGTAGCCGTTATATGTTTAGGCCTACGCCTGCCCATCAGCCAAGCTTAGCTAATAGATAGGCGAACGCTTTTCTTCGAGGCGAGACTGCAGTAGTCTACTGCAGTTTGCCAGGGCTCGTCCGTCAATGATCTGACGGTTGGGACGCGAATCTGTCGTTATAGTCTAATCGGTTTTAGGGTTTTACGGCATGATTTTTAATTCTGCAGCGAACTCTTCATGGCTTTCTAGAATCATAGTTTTATACAGAGTAGGTGATATTAGTAGCTTCGACTCTATTTATCTCACAACATTGATTCAATTACTGTTAACACAGGGTATTTATAAAGAGAGAATATTTCACTCCATTTCGCGTACCGTAAACTGGGGCTACTTTGAACAGCAGGGTTACTTTGAACAAAAGCTAGAAAAGTGTTTCCAAGTCAAATATCTCACACTACCGTTAATTTCTTGATGATTTTTTTTTCTTGTGAATAGTTCATTTGGGTAAATATTGAAAACAAAAATCTTTGATTTATTTTCGATGGCTGGGTACCCGACTAAAATGAAGTATACCAAGGAAAATCATGTTTATTTTTAACTGGTAAACTTTTGCCTCTGCTAACCGGTAGGAAAGAGGTTCTACCGTAAGTCATATATTTGCTTGTTACTAGTTCACCTACCATTTAGGAGCCCAAAAGCAATTTGTGTAATATGTGAAGTTGTTGAGTAAAAAATATTTTTGTGAAGATAGGCAGAAAAAACGTATTTGAAGGGCTACTTTGAACAGTGTCATAGTAGCCTTACTGTTATACTTAGAACAATTTACGGAATCATTAATGACCCTATAAATGACATCAATGTTGTTAGAACTCACCATAGTGTTAGGGATACAGTTAAGGCTGGATAATGGACAGGTTTTGGGATAAGATTTTGAAAATTGTCTCGGTTAGTTGTTAGTGTGACGATTGCTCAAATACCGTACCGTATCTAGAAATAGCATATAGTAATAGTAACAGTAGTAGTAATAGTAATATATTCAGTAATAACCTATATGTATTTCCCCTATCAGTTTTCTATTTTTTATCAGTATAATTGTGTAAATTTTTGGTACTTTTTTATTACATTTTTCTTATAAATTTAACTTTTTTGTACAAATATACATTTTTTATGCATTTTTTAATAAGAAATTTTTGTTATTATAATTTTTCCATTTCTTAAATGAGTCTTATCAGATTTTATGACTCTTGATAAGCTTATGTGAACGTTTGTACGGAATTATGCAAAATATGCTTCAATACCGTTCGATTCCAGTATAATTGCATTAATTTTGTATATTTGTATGCATAAATATGTTATATTATGCTTTAAAACTCTCTGGGTGTTCAAAGTAACTCTATGGTGAGTAATACATTGAAAAATTACAAGATACCAACAGTGTTCAAAGTAGCCTGACCTAGAGGGTTACTTTGAACAGTGACATAATTTAAAAAAAACAATACAATTTATTTTTTCACTAATGACAGTTTGGCGGTGTATAGCCATCACCTGTCCCCTAGATACTAATATAAATATGGAAAAAACAACAAAGATGACTGAGTAATCAGTTGCACAACGAAAAAATGTTCAAAGTAGCCCTAGTTTACGGCACCAATTTTAATTACTGAACTAAGAAGATTTTTAATAACTTCGATACAAAAATAAATTTCATATACAAAATGAAACATCATTTAATACACCTGTCCGTGCATAAACTTTACAAATGATCATTATCATAACAAAATATAACATTAGATATAAGCAATCACTATATTTTACGAGGCTAGAGAGCTACATTGCACTGTATTATAGCATCAACGTAAACATGTGTACAACCCTAGCATCATCTACAGGGTGGGGCAAAAAAACACCCCCTAGCGAAATCTCAATAACTTTGTCAAAACTGAAGATTTATTAACAATATTTTAAGGCATTCTAGGGGAGGAATTTTGACATCTAACCTCCAAATTTGAAAAATATTAGTAAATAAGAAAGTTACTGAGACTCTACGAATAAAATCGAAAAAACCAAATTAACAAAGCTTATTTAACAGGCATTCATTCTTTTTTATTGCATTGTGGCTCTGAAGAGGGCCGTTTGTTGATGCTGCCGATTCCATTTGAGTAGGTGTTCAAAGTGACCGTCATCTGTTCGAATGCGCGTTTGTAACCTCTTCTGGAATGCTAGCACAGTCAGATCGAAAGCCTGTTGTGGCAAGTCTTCCCAGATATCTCCAGCACAGTCTTGAGTTCAGCCCTGTTGGTGGTTTTTGGAGTGAACACTTTGTACAGCTCAAGTATAGCGTCCAAGACGTGGTAGTCGAGAGGATTGAGGTCACGTGAGTTTGATGGCCACTCATCCTTCTTAACGAACTCCGGACTGCACTACTCGATCCATTCTTGTGCCACTTCTATTTTAATATGCTTTGTTAAAAAGTTACAAATTTGGAGGTTAGATGTCAAAATTCCTCCTCTTGAATGCCTTTAAATATTTAAAATAAATCTTCAGTTTTGACGAGGCTATTGAGATTTCGCTAGGGGGGTGTTTTTTTGCCCCACCCTGTATAGCAGCGTTTCCAAAATGGTGGTCGTAACCCAGTACTGGGCGCGAAACTGGAATAGGGTCGTAAGACCTTCCAAAAATACAAATTTTCATTGCAAAATCTACTGGAGAAGTGTAGGCAATTAGAAATATTTTGATAACACAGAAGCTATGGCTGTTTATCCTTTTTACAAAATAAAGTGTAAGCCTAAATGCTTCTAAATCACTACCGGTATGTAAAGCATTTCATTGAGTACACATTTGAATCAAGTTTGTTTATTTTTAGCAAAATACAAATTCTGATACAAATCTTCGTGATCTGGAGCTAAATGAAAACTGTGCATTGTACAAAGCTTAATGAAGACCCTAAATACATATAATTATATAGGTTGTCGCAGCTTTTCAGCACAAAATTGTGCATCTTTGTTACGCGGTTCATTTATATATTGACTTTGAGCATAAGTTTAGTCTCATGTTATTAGTTCAAGTTCTAATTTATAATGGGGCGAGATTGACAGTTCTGCTAAGTCTCTATATTCGGTATCGCTCTTAAGTCATCAAAGTGAGCACAAATGTAGCCTAATATCTTTATATTTGTTACATCGCCCTTTTGACCACTAAACTTGTCTACAGATGCTGAAGAAAGTTCAAAGAATACACAGGATACAGAAATTCCAATCTTTTCTAAACAGACGACACTGAATTCATAACTAGGCAGTATCAAATATTGACAAATGATGACAACAGTCCAAGATTCCAATATTAAAAAACATCAAAACGAAGAAGAGTGGAGCGCTTTTATGACATGGATTAAGCATAAAATACTCGTATATCAATATAAACATCCAAAAATGACAAAAAATGACATGCATTATTAAACTTACAGAGTTTATTATAACTGAGGATGATATTGTAAGCCATTTCTGAGGCATGGTATGGTCTTTGAAGGAAATCGCCTGATTGGTATGCATGTTTTTTGACTGGTAGCTGATTGGTTAAGCCAAAACTGTGTTTATTAAGTTAAACAAATATAGTTGATTGGCTAAGTGTTCTTCTATCTAAGGATGATTTGGGATCCTAGATCCCTGGATCTGGGGTACTATCCAAGAGTAGGGAATAAGTCAGCATAATAAAATCATTACTACAGATATTAGCAGTAGTAGTAGTAGCAGTAGTACGTCTCTTCTCTAGAGCACAGTTGGCTAGCGCGTCGGTCAGTTTGTGCCGGCTGTTGCGCATGAGGTCCGGGTTTCGATTCCCGGTCGAGCAATCAGAGAGTAAAAACTCGGATGTACAACGGGCCAACCAAGCCCTCCATCCCTCTCGGGGGTCGGTTAATTGGAAGCAAT
>JAQFZF010001370.1:0-14249 GCA_034695365.1 Enchytraeus norvegicus | reverse complement strand
ATTTTTCAAAGAATCCCCCGGCACACTATTTTTTCCCCAAGAATCCCGCGGCACATCACAACGTAATCACACTGTAGGGCCTACTAGTAGTGTACTAATAAGCTCCATATGGAGTATGGCGATACTATAGTCTCTAAATTCTACAAGTTAAATGGGGTAAAAATGTTTAGGCTATACAGAAATTCGTAACCTTACCTATGCGATATCTGTGCTCGTTTTATTATTACAGACAGAGTTGCTAGTGCTAGATATTTCTCGCTGGATGTTAGAACAACTTTTATTTACAATCAACCCAGTTAATCAAAACATTAAAGATATATTTATGCAATTTGTTAATAATACAAAATTCAACTTTTCCAGAAATTCTACCGCGGCACACCTGGCATCGTCTGGTGTGCCGCGGCACACCGATTGAGGAGCACTGACTTAGAGCATCATCATACTGATAAATGGCTCAGAGATATTTTCACATGTAACGATAGAAAAAATACTGCAGATATTAACATAGTAAACTACAATACAATGAGGATTTAACGTCCGATTCCTCACCCGAAGGCGATGTCACAGACAAATGAATAATACTGATATGTTTAAGCTGGCTACTGTACATGTACATATAAACGTTAATACAACGGAGTACATTTGAATAATATTGGAAACATGAAATGCTGCTTATATGTGGCTACATATAGTAGCATACAGTATACGTAGCCTACATATGGAATAGCAATTAAAACTGAACACATTCAATTAAAAGCCGCCATAATATAAATTTCAATTTGCCAAGTGAGTTGTTCATATTTGTATTTGCAGGGGCTATTACACACAATATTCATTAGCATTATTTACAGCATACATACACTACACAGTGCATTTGATATAAATACGTAGGCTCTGTGTGTACACTGTACAGGCTATACTGTATGTACAATTGTACAAAACATAGTTTGTTCACGCAGGTCACACAGGTACAAAGACAGGCACATAATACATCAAATCAATCAATCAACGCTAATTTAACGTTCGTTTCGTCATCTGATGACAACATGCACAGACAACATCAACAAGCAGAGTGTTTCTATTATTAAAACGTTTACAACTGTTTTCATATATTATATTTTTACTATCTACACATTTATGCCACGTCAGAATTGTGTGCGGTTGAGGTTTATAGACGTTGATTAACGTCTGTGTCTCCGAAGCATCTACTATGACCTCTATAAAACTAGCAGGATAACCAAGCGAAATGAGATCTTGGCCCCATTCTATTGAATGAATAAAGTGGGAATTAGGTTAGGTAGGTATGAGTGTGTTTAACGTCAAGGTTCAGAAGCCCGAAGGGCTTCTCTTCAAGGCTTCAACACAATCAAGCACTACCGTCACACAGATTGGGGTTAGTTAGCTTATTACAGCTTCACTCCACAATGTGCTCTGCAGTCTATTACAGACCACCGAGTTGTAAAGTTACAAAGTGGGTTACAAAGAGAGTTACAAAGTGGGAATTCTTCATGACACTTTCTTATCATTAAACGAGAGTCAATAAATAATAAAGTTTTGTTCATTCATAAAAAAGCTAAATATTGGAAGTTAAGTTTCGATTTTAGATACAGACTAAGAGGCTTCTGAAATCTATAAATGCAGGATTATATTATTATTTAAGCTAGAGCTGTGCATTGCATGAATGCTAAGCATAAGCAGCATAAAATAATTATTTGAGTCCAATTGAAAGTGTCTTTCAAAATATTTTACAGAATTAGAAAAATTATTTGCAATTATTCTAACAGGAGGTGATAATTTTTCTTATCTATGATTATCTAGTATTATCGCACTTCCAGATGGCACATAAAATTAAGGCACACATTTAACTTAAAGTTAAAACATCTTATGCAATAGCGACATGGCTAAGTTGATAACAAGTATCAATCAATTGACATTTAATGAACGCTGCGTCGTCTTACTGCGGGGAAATCAATCAATAAATCATAAGATTTTAACCTGAGGAGTAAAGTAGAATAAAAGAAGTAAAGAAAAAAATAAGAGTAAAGAATAGAAAAATATTACAACATCACCGGATTACCTATTGATACGTAATGCATACGATACAAATTTAAGGTTCTGAGATAATTTCCTGTAGTCTCAGTATAGAACTAATAGCCTCTTACAAACACATGCAGTTAACAGCGAGTTTACTATCTTTGATCAAGAGTTAAAACAATGAAAAACATTGAGCTGCAGAGTCTAACATTAATTTGATTAGGGATGAAGACAAAAGGCACACATTTTATTAGACTAACGTCCTGGTTTGATAGCGTAGTCGACAACACGCCTGTTCGATAAGCAGGATGTCACGGGCACTAATCCCAGCCGGATCCGTCTCTCACAGTATTATTCGATTCAGAAACAGACGCTAAACTTAGCTTTACAGCTTTGTTATGTCATGAGATATATCAGTTCTAAAAAAAGAGTAGGCAGTTCTAACATCCGTTTCATTAGAAAGATTAAGACGTCATCAGCTAAGTGTCAGGCTTCACAAAATTTAATAGTTGTACCGTACTCAGCACTATTGCTACAAATGCAAGCTTCTTAGCCACCTCACCCACAAGATTGTGGACTTAGCATTTAGCATTTAACAATGTTATACACAGCATACCATGTAGTCTAAATAGAAGTAATATTTCAATATTGAATTCAATACAGTTGGATAAAATTATACAATACAATGAGGATTTAATGTCCATATTCTCACCCGAGGGAGATGTAAGGGACGTCCATGAAGAACTACAAGTATTTAAACTGCACCAGAACACATACATAAATGCATATGATACATAGATATAACTACTGCATATGATAAATAGATCTATCTACTTGCATTATCTCTTTAGAGCTACAGGTTCCGGGTACCATAGGTTCGAGGTTCGAATTCCAGGCCTCACCCGCCACTGATGTAGCCGTTAGATCGCAAAACTGATGTTAAATTCGACTTTAGCATTTCAGAAAGCAATATCAGGGACGTCTTAGACAATACGTGCATGCAAAGTACACATTCAAAGCCCAATATACAGCGTACACATGCCAAGCCTATATTGGGTATCACGGATAAGTCACAGTGAGGGAGATATGAGATTGCAATGAATCACTACACTAAGCATTACTATGTCAATAATATTTAGAGAAAAGATCGGAATGAGATTCTACGTATCAAATAATCAAATAAATGTGAACATACCTGTAACACTCCGTACTATTTTTGTATTTATTATATTTCCATATCTACATTGATACCACTTCTTTACATTCAAATGCCTATCAATCAATCAATGCGAATTTAACATCCGTTTCATCATCTGACGACAACATCAGAGACGTCTCCAACAACATTTTAACTACCAAACAGGGCGTGCAGAAATGAATGCTGTAAGAGAAGAATTTACAATAAGGACAATGAAGATGCATCAGGTGAACCCTGCAATATAATGAGATTATATAGGGTGTCAGCACCACCACTGGCATCCTGGGTGAGCAAAACAACACCATAATGTATCCGTAAAATTACACATTTCAATCAATGTTATTGACAGCGTTAACAAAGTTTTTGTCATACACAGAACAGAGCGTTAGACACAGGAACTGAACCCCAAATAAGTGATATGGCACACAGGTGACAATAGCCATTTACTAACAATGAGATCGCTACTTTTCACAGATACACTAGTTCGTACATCAGGCCTGTGTTTAACTTGGCAATCCTCTAAAGTACTCACCTACTACATACTTGGTGCTTCAGATTTAACGGACGACTCGCAGGCTGTTGGGACGTCTCTGACATCATCCATGAATACAGAAACTATTACAAAAATGGACGTTAAATCTTTATTATTACATATTTTATTATTAAATGCTGTTAAATCTTTATTATTACATATTTTATTATTAAGATGCTGGGCACATGGACAATTGGATATATAGCCTAAACCAGTAACATCTGCGAATTTATCAATCCCTACTGGATTTACATTTTCAATTTTATCACAAAGAAAATCATGGAATGAAGAGTGAATGTCATTCTATAGCTACAATACAAGAATATGGGTTTAACGTTCGTTTCATCATCTGACGATGATATCAGGGATGTCAAAATTTTACTTTCAACCTTTTTACAAATTTTGATAACCCTTCGGAGCACAAACAACAGTTCTAACTCAAAATCAGGTCAAATAGAGACCAACGGATGGTTTAGCAGGCTCACCATACACAGTGTAACCATACACAGCATAACCATGCGTTACCATACACAGTGTAACCATACACATACTACACAGTGTTACCATACACAGTGTAACCATACACATATTACACAGTGTTACCATACACAGTGTTACCATACACAGTGTAACCATACACATATTACACAGTGTACCATACACAGTGTTACCATACACAGTGTTACCATACACAGTGTTACCATACACAGTGTTACCACACACCAACAACGATATGAAATCACACAGAGATCTGTCATTATTATCTCTACTGTGACGCTCTATAGATATCGAAATAAATCTTAGTGAATCTCTGTCAGTGTTTCACTCGATCACTCTTAACGTCAGTCTCACCGCAGAACATCCCCTCACACTCTCTATCAACCACTACTTACAGCTATAGAACTGTCTCTTCATCTCTCTTTCTCTTTCCATCTCTCTCTCCCTCTCTCTCTCTCTCTCTCTCTTTCTATCTCAATCTCACCATCTGTCTATCTCCATTTCACTCTTGCATGCTCTCTGTGTTGTTTCTCTCTCTCTCTCTCCATCTATCTCTCTCGCTATGACTCAGTAGGGTTGGAGGTCACGCAGGGCTCGAGTGGCCTCGTTCAGCAGTAGATCAGCCGGAGCTTTCTTCTCTCTCTCCTCCTGTATCTTCTCTCTCAGCTCCGTGATCTTCCTCTCTCTCGCCTACACATACGATACAATATAATACAATACAGTACAATACAATACAACTCAGTGACAACACAATACTGTGGCAATACAATACAACACATGTGACATAAGCTGCTCCTTTCTCTCGTACACATACAATATGATACAGTGACAATACAATACAACACAGTTCAGTGACAGTATTTACAATAAAACACAATGACAAGACAATATCATTATGTATGTAACATAAGCTGCTGCTTTCTTTTCTCTCTGCAACACACACAACAGAATACTTGTTGTATAACACATTACTGGCTGTGATGATTATGTATTGGGAAGTTAATGTTAGAGTAATTGTATATTTCTTAGATTATTTCATTTAGTACGATATATATTGTATAGTTTGTTATGAGTGTACATGCTATACTAGTGTAAAGACTTGTCTGTCCATTATATACATTTATATAAGCAAATTAGGGTTGTTGTGCAAGGTTATACTTTGAACTTTTATACTCCCTACTATTAGGCTATGTCTACTGGTATCAGAAATTGCTTATCTAAATTTCAATTATTGCAGACCTGTTATAATTATAACTAGTGATGTTACAAGGTGCTCAGCAACCTGACCTATTCAAATTCCCCGACTTTTCCCTGACCTCCGAAAATTTTCCCTGACCAAATGTTACCAAAAATTATGCGCATCGCCGCGTACGGCTTCAAATCGTGGGCTTACGAATTAAGGTTTCCAACCAATGCGCCAAATGACTAAGCATAATAAATGATAATACATATCTTATTTTGATAACTAACTCGTAATTTGCTCTTCTATTCAAATTTGTTTCATGTAGACCTATTCAACTTTGCAAGCTACTTATAGATGAAAAAAAATTTATGAAAAACTATCAAATTTTTTACCTGACTTGACATCAAATTCTCTGACTTGACATCAAATTCCCTGACTTTTCCCTGTCAGCCAAATTCCCTGACTTTTCCGTGTTTTCCCTGCTTTCCCTGAGTGCTGAGCACCCTGTGCTAACACTGGATTTTTCCTCAAACCGGTTTTCGATTGTATAAAACCAGTATTCGATCCGAATACCGGTTTTCTTTGCCGGCAGATAGGTATATTATTAGAGCCTAACAATGCAGGCTTTAATTTTGTGTATTAAACTCATTATCACAGCCCGAGGTTATAAACTAAATAACAGTGGCTCATCTATTTACCATCAGCGTCTAGGGATGCCTTGGATTAGTCAGCATATTGAGCAATAATATTCCTCCTTGTAAACATACATATATAATTTGAGAGAATGATTAGACAGCCGATTATTTGATTTATTGTCTTTGCGCTTGTAACACTTTACAGTGCCCGAACACCAAATCCGATATTCGGTTTCGAAAACACAGTTCTCCCGGTATTCGGTTTTCAAATCGAATACCGGTTTACCGGATTTCGCTTAATATCCCTAATTCTAACACTATCCCTAGTAGCAGCTATTGGCTTTAAATAGTAAAACTCTTCCAAACCTCTGCAAACAATTCAATACAGCTCAAACACTAACAGAACAGTTCAATTAATCAATCAAGCAAGCAATCAATTGTTCAATTAGTTATCAATCAATAGATCAATCAATCCATCGATCAATCAATCAATAAACTTATTTATAGGGACTGATCAAATAACCTCTAGTTTAACCTGATAATATCAGCTTTAAATGTCTAAACTTTTACAAACAGCCCATAGTACCGACTAACCACCCCTCCTCCCAAACATGAAAGAAAAGAAAAAGAAACAAAATTTACCTCTCTGCGTTCTTCTCTCCCAGGGTCTGCTCCCCCCACCAATCCTGTTCCTCCATCCTGACCTTGACCTGCCCCTCCCCCGTGTCCAACGCCAACCCCTTGGGCTGCCACACCTCCAAGGGCGGCCCCGCCCCCTTGAGCTACGCCCCCATGGCCTGCCGCATTAACATGCGCCCCACCGCCTTGGTTAGCCACACCCCCCTGGGCCAAACCCCCGTGCCCGGCCCCAGCGATCAGATCCGCATCCCTCGCCAGCGTCTCTCTGTCCAAGTGTGACTGAAGGCTGCAACAAAAAATAAAAAGTACAGTTTTTGTTAACTGTTCTCGGATAACCTCAATTATTCTTCTTTCTTTCAGGTGTCCTGCCCGTTCCCAGCTTTGACGGTCATGGTTTTCCAAATATTTCTGTCTCCAGAAAATCTAATCATTTCTACTTCTTTAATGTTCATCCATTCGCTGAGACTCTTTGTATAGGTAATTATTTGTCCTCCTTTGCAACGCTTTCCTTCAATTTTTCCATTCATGATAATGCTTTCTATGTCTTTATTCCTCAAAACATGACCAAAAAAGCTCATCTGCCTCTTCCGCACAGTATTTAATATAAATCTATGTAATTTCCTCAATCATTAATCCCCAACTAATCTCTGTGGCTCCCATAATAGCTCTAGATTTGATCTAGGGGGGGGGCGTAGAGTTCTCCACCAAAAATAAAGTAGATTTACTTCATTTTCCTCTTCCACACCTGTTATAATAAGACTCAGTAGTAGTTAATTGAGAATTCAAATCAAGTGATTTGAATTAAACAACGATTTAAACATCATCTGACGACGAAATCAAAAACGTATCCGTCAGCATATGTCACACCATCTTATCCATTAAAACACAGCCTGAAAGCATATATCTTGCAAGAGAAAAAGGTCAAACACGGTGCGAGTTCATTTATCTGAAAAACAACGATTATACAAAATAAAAAATATCTATCCCTAAACATATCCACAACTATTTATAATTAATAATTATAATTAACGATTGATTAACGTCAATTTCATAAGTAACATAACATTCTATTGTTCATGATTTGATATTCTTGATAACATCTTCAGGTGTGGAAACAGACATTAAATCGTCATAGATTAATAATGGTTTTCTAACCTTGCTATCTCTAGTCTGTGAATGCGCTCGGTATGGCTGCTCACTCCTTGTTGGTGTCTCCAGCTGAAAATAAATCAAGCAGTGACTTTATGGTGTTTTTACGTATTAATCATTACACATGAATGCTAAAAGTTACGATACTATTTTAAACATAAATAACAACAAACATATCACATGTAAATTTACAACAAATTATATGCAATTAAGAGATCTATAAAAACGTCTCAGAAAACGATAGAAATAATTTTGACATAAGATTATAATTAAAAGATTCACTTTCGGGCCTTGGGTTGTAAATGACCCGGAGCTAAGAAAAAAGATTAAATTTAAATTTATTGCTTTAAAAATATGTCTAGATAAAAGTCTTTAAAAATTTTTGAAACTCCGGAATGCCGTCTCGCTGAAGGTACCGCGAAAGCAAATTGCATTGAAACGTTGTAGTGCCATTGACAGCCGCTGCCGCAGGATTAAACGATAGGTTACAATTTAACAGCAATCAATCTCGAGTCGCGTTCGAACCTAGAAAATGGTGCTTAATACACCATTGAATCAGCCAATGATTAAAAATAGTTCTTACCGTAGCACAGTCCGATTGCTCTCTGAGAGATTGTAGGGTCTCGGCACCTGATCACTAGAGACGAACAGCACCTGAAAGTCACAATCAATCAATCTCACTCTTTTATAAATAGCAGATCTTAACTAAGTCTCAGAAGCGCTTTGAACAGTGAGAAAGTTGCTCAGCCTGCCTGAGACCACATGATATAATAAGAGACAAACCTGTGTGACAATACAATAGCGTACACAGTACTTAATGTACCGTAACATCACTATGGCTGATGTCACTAATTCTTCTTTTTGAAACTTTTCTATCTCGAAAAATTTAATGGCTATGGCATAATTGAACGTCAGTTTTGTTGCGGTCTTTTCAGTGAGCCATTAAGTACTAATTGCTTCAAATAATTCACGAAGGGATGGAGGGTTCGGCTGTCCCTTGAAGAGCAAAATTTTGCTCTCTGTTTAACTCTCCCGGGAATTGAACCCGGATCTTCGGCTGAAAATAGAATTTGACACTAAGCAGAGTGAAATGCGAAACGATACATAGATGCCACGTAGATGCGAGGACATCTCTCTCTTTGTGCCAGTGCACTGCCCAACGACATGTCCAATGTCCATGGCATATAACTGGAGAGTTTTATGCCATATTGTCTTGGAGATAACGATAACTTTGTTTTCTGAGGGATCTCCTTTTACCAGTGACTGTGTAGTCAATGACTGCATAGTGGGCTTCTACTAAACACGAGCAGTTCTCGGTTAGTCTATTCCTATGTTTGCCGGACCTAACAGTCACAGATGCTATGTACAATGTTATCAAAATGGAAAATAAGAGAAATAAACTAACATCGCTATCGAACTCATCGTACGCGATTCTGCCAGTCTTGAGCAACTCCGCTGCCCCCACGATGAACTCATAGGGCTCGTCAAACAGAGCCCAAATGCTCTCCCATGTGTAGGAGTCGTCTCTCACATAATGTCTGTTACCACAATCTGCCACCTTGCCTGTCAGAGCCAGGTGTATTTTAGAAGCCGGAATCTAAGCAACAGACATTAATTAGGTCACCAGGGAACTTTCTCGAAACTTGGTCGAGTTAACACGGAATGACCCTATATGGGTCATTCCATGTTAACTCAACCAATGCTTCCCAGGTCCCCTTACCGTTAGATTAATGACTTTGTCAACAACAGGTGTGATGCTATCGCGTAGTTGATGTTATTGCATACTGACTCATGGTGATAGGGATCAGCTCCGAACTCAGGACTCAATACTGACTCAAGGTGCACCTTTTTATAATGTAGCATCTTATATATAATTGATTTAAAGGTATTTAAAGTAAATGTACACCATAGGCCAGAATTGACCCCTAAATCCTAATAGGTTTCGCAGATGATTTCGTTTCAAAGCGTTCAGCACTAGGTGCCAATTGTGAATATTGTCATTAATCTAGGGGCAAGGTCGCCAGCCCCACTTTCGATCCAAAGGACCATTCGCCAGACCTACATTTAACTTTCGCAATTGATCTACCTAACCATAATATAGTTACATTTAGAGTCCAACTGCTGCTAAGGAATACATTGAAAGACCATTGCATTGCCTGCAAATATCACGACAAAGAAAGCTCATAATTATTCATTATTTGAAGAGAGAACATCATGATATCATTGTCAGATCATTAAATTAAATTTATATTCATTTTGCATTGTATTCCTGATAATATTTTATCACTTATTGCTGAAGTAAAAGGTCAATTATATTTATGTATCATTCAAATACCTCTATCTTTGACATGAAGCAAAACTTCTGCTTCCTCATGTTCTTGCCTTTGCGTGGCACAGTGAACTTCCCACTGGTAGCCTTGGCAGCAATGGATTTAGTCAGGCCATTGAGATACTCCTCAACATGCCTGAGCTTGGGAGGGTCCTGACTGAAATATAAACCAATCATAGGCTCAATTAGAGATGACATTTATATTAATATAGAACTATCATTACGACTTGTCTCGTCCTAGAAGCGGTTGGCTAGCCTAGTAGCATGCTTGCCTGATAAGCAGGAGGTCACGAGTTCAAGTCTCAGCCGGGCCCGTCTATGAGAGTATCCATGTAAGACATTGAATTTAGCTCTGAACTTAAGATTTACATCATAGGCATAATAAGCACACATGTATCGCACATACATGTGTGCTTATTAGGCCTATGATGTAAATCGTGATGTTATGATGTAAATCATGATGTTATGATGTAAATCATAAATGTAAATATGATTCCAGAAAAATTTACTAAGAGATTAGAATGCCATCATATAGGTCTGACCTGGTCTTTTGCAAAAGATCTCGGCACATCCAGCGGTCAAAATATACAGAAGAAGTGGTGCCTGTTTTATTCGTTGAATTCAACACATGTACGAAATAATGTGTCGAACATATTTTTTTGTACTCTCTCCAATCTCCATGCCACGATTAATATTTTTTATTTCCTGCTTAGTTTATTATATTAGAACTTCATTAGTTTTCTGATATTCTGAAACTGCACAATATATTTCTTGCAGCATTTGAAGATTGCTAGTCCTGTTTGGGTGGACTGGCATAAGGTTTGAGCTGGTATATCAAATTATGTTTGAACAAACGTGAACAAAATTTGTTTGACTTGATTGACGTCCCTGATGTCAGATGTTGAAATGGACGTTAAATTATGAATAAATTGATGACAGTCTTCCAGTGAGGAATCGTAGGTAACTCCTCATTGATTGATTGTTTAGAATGTTACGTACTACTTCCACTCATCGATAAGAGCCTTTACGAGTATATCCCATTCTGTGTAGTCCTTTAGAAGTGTATAAGTTACGATACACTTGAGAGCATCGTCGCAACGCCTGCAGACGCACAGGTCGGCATGGTTTAGCCTCGACTGAGTGAGTTCGACTGTATGTGCTGTGTAATAACAATAGTATAAATCTATAGCACTACATATGATTTAATTAATCAATCAATCAACTTGTAAGTATGTTTTTAAAGCACCGCTATATGCAATATATATGATCCAATCATCAAATTGGACTGTATAGAGTGGGGCTGGCGACCTCACCGTCGGATTAATGACTGTCACCTGTATGCTGTAATCGCTCAGGATCGGGATCAGCTCCGCGCCTACGTTCGGTAACGAGTATGGCACACAACCTTTACCTTTATATCTGCAATATATAGGGGCCAAGTATAGCTCTAGTTTAAATTCAGCTTACCAAGAGAGAAGATTATTAAACCCCACAGCCCACACTGTTAAATAAATTGCCATAGTCTTATGACGTCATTCTACATAATGTGTAAAAATTTCAAAAAAATCAGGAACACGTTTGTTAGATCACTAGATTCGAATATACACTTATAAATGGATTGATTGGAAGGCAATCTCAAAACCAATCTCTTCCCGTCTTAGATCTGTTCAAACAGACTTTCTTGCCTCATATAACAAATGGACTTGCACTGTCTTAAATCTCGCTTTCTCTTTCGGCTTGTGCTTTTGCAGGAGTATTACATTTTGGTTCTCTGTAGTTGCACATTGACGTGATTTAGCATGCCTGATTTGATTTAGCATGATTGCCCGTTCGCTCGAACAAATGTCCCAACAACATTTCACTTGTCAATAATAGAGGGTAATCATAGACTAACGGTTTTGAGCGATACTGGGTCAAATAGCGCTGATTATTGTGCAATATAGGAACAATGGGGTAAGTAACTAGGACTCGGCCATGCTGGATTCACAGAACGTCGACTCGCCTATGTTTATCATTAGAAAGTGACAGTTTTCAGTCAATTATTCTTATATGATTTGCGCTCCACAGAATTAATTAAAATTCACAGAGTAGTAGTACGAAACATATAGATTATAAATATGTACTTAGAATGATCAGGTGGATGTTAGTAAATTTGCTAGCACTTTCTAAAGTTTATGATTTTAAAAATGCAGTACCACTTATAAATATGCCGACGACGGATTTGATGACGTTCAATCGTTATTCCCTATACTATTGCAAAAGAGCATTTTCACCGACATCGCCTTCGATTGAGGAACCGGACATTAAATCCTCATTGATTGATTGATAGATTGACTGTATTACTGAAATTAATTTATTAATTACCTTCATCGTCGTCTGACATCCTAATTAATTGACCATTAATTGTATTTAATAATTTAAACTGAAATTAATCCTAAAAGTAAACAACAAGTTTAGAAGTGGAATAAGAACTTCGTTTCACCTCTTCTTCTCTCTTAAAATCTGCTTTTCCGTTATTTTCAGAATTTATCAGAGGTCCAGAACTGCTACCAACACTCCATCCAGCACCCTCAACTACTATTCTTTATGTAGAAGGAACAGGGAAGATATCTAGAGCCTTATTTCAATCCCCAACCAAACTTAATTGCATCATCAATATTATTCTTATTTTACTTAACTTTATTTGTATTCGCCTAATGCAATAATTAGCGATTTCATTACGTAAATAATGCTCGTCTTTCAAGTGGCATTTAGTAGAAGAGCAGGCCCGTAGCCAGCGTTGGGGCAGCTGGGCTTCAGGCAAATAAAATTTAAGTTAAGTAAGAATACTATTGATGATGCAATTAAGTTTGGTTGTAGATTGAAATAAGGCTTTAGCTATCATCCCTGTTGAAAGTGTACGATTAAGAAAAATTGTTTCGTTTTTGCGAAGAAATTTATGCGGTTTCAACATATAGAGAAAAAAGGTGAGTGAAAAAAATTGCCATTGTTGACATTGTTCAGTTTGGAAGTTCCAGCCCCAGCACCAAACCTTAGCCCCATGAGTTCATTCAAATAATACTACATCACTTTTCGGGATTTTTGACCCCCCCCCCTCATCATCCGTCATCACCGGTCCCGCCCACCGGTGATGACGCGTAGTTGATCACGGTGTGGCTAGTGGTAGAAGGGAGAAGCCTGTCTAATATTATAGTTCAAATAGAGTTTGGGTGTTCTGTTGATATATATTACGCTTTTGCAGACATTTTGTGCAGTTATTTGAAAAAAGTGTAGAGTTAAGAAAAATAGTGCGGTTTTGCGAAGAAATTTGTGCGGTTTCGACATATAGCGAAAAAAAGGTGTGAAAAAAAGTTGCCATTATTGACATCATCAAGGCCCGAAACCCCCCCCCCCGTCATCAACCGTCATCAATGCAGAGGCGTAGCGAAGGGGGGGGGGAGGGGGCGACAGATGTCCCCGGGCGCAGCCTGGGAGGGGGGCGCAGAATTGGGAAAAATACTTTTTTTGCCACACAAATAATTTTTCCCCTTTCTGCGCCCCCCTTGCAGGTGTGCCACCACGGTTCTGGGTTGGGGGACACAACTTTTTTATGATCCGGAATGCAAAAAAATTTTTCGCTCGCTCCGCTCGAGAATTTCTTTCACATATTGAGTGTCGTGTATGCAATAATTGTCATCATCTATATATAGGCCTATCGAAAGTAACATTTTGCAAGTTTAATTTCCATCGACATTTCTGTTTTTCTCCATTTTGGTAGGCTACTTTTTTTGCGGGGGGGGGACGCAGATTTTTGTTTTGTCCCCGGGCACAGGAAACCCTCGCTACGCCTCTGCATCAATGCCCCGCCCCCCCCCCGGTGATGAAGTAAAGTAATATATGAATGCATCATGAACCCAATGCAGAACCATCATTCTGTATCCCCAGCAGTTTCGTTCACGTTTGAATGAAAATGAAACTATAAATGAAATCCTGACCGTGAGATTTAAAAAAATAGTTATTTTAGAAATGTTTAAAAATAATAATATGTAGAATGACAATTGAAACGTAGAATG
>JAQFZF010001369.1:0-14249 GCA_034695365.1 Enchytraeus norvegicus | reverse complement strand
ATAGATGTTAAAATGTCATCGCCTCAATCGGAATTAGAACACCAGACCTTACATTTCTACCTCTTGACGTTCATCCAATCACAGATGAGACTCTTCTTCTTTGTATAGGTAACTAGTATGAAAGCCTTTATAATAAAGGCGGTCTACAACATCTAATACGTTCTTTAAATAGAAATACTAATATATACTAATGTATAATTAGTATTTCTACGGTTCTTTCTACATAACGCTTTTGATCGGAAGAGGCGTTAAAGTTTAACAGCATATCATGCAATTATAGGCTATATATTTGACTATAATGTGTCATTCACCCTAAAAATAATTTACTGCTTTGCGAGAACTCGAGTTAGCAAATCACTACAATAGAAAGGGGCGTATTTTTCTATTTACCTCACTTCTTTAAACATGAACTACATTCTTAGTATGAATCGATTTCACCACATAACTGTCCCGACATGAACTCTTATATAAAAGCCATTTGTATGAAATTCCCTATACTCCGACACGGAGGTCTGCAATCGACTGCAGATCGTTTTGTGGAGTAAAGCTGAAGTAGTTTAATCCCAATCTATGCTAAATTGAATTGAATTGATTTTTATTTCACACTAATCAAGTCACCAAAACATGCACAAGTAAACAGAGAGTGCGAAATGGGACACAAAGGCCCTAAGGCGCTGACATGTGCCCGTGTAAAGTCATGTCAGTTGGCCTATAGGCCTACTATAAGTCGATCGACCACAGATACACAGTGCGTAATGTATACATTATATGCAGTGCACAAACACACATACAAACAGTAAATTGTACATAGATAAATGAATGCGCACATTATTATGCATAAAAGTCGGTTAGTTACTGCATAACATAAAACAAGTGCAATTCAATAACAAAATCAAGTAAATATACAATTATGATAATGCTGCGAGCAAAATAAAAAACAGAAATCAGCTCGTGTATAAAAACTTCTAAAAACCACTTGAGCTAACATATTAGGTATTGGATTTAAAAACTATGAATTTATTAAAATCAAGAGTTAAAAGCTGACGTTTAAAATTATTTACAGTATTAATAACACAACGCAATCTGGGAGGGAGTTTCACGGTTCACAATGCTATGGTAGTGCTCGATTGTGTTGAGCCGTCTTGAAGAGAAGTCTTGACTAATAATAATTGTTAAAATTAATATATTAGGCTATATTTATAACTACTATTACAATTCAATATCCTATGTTCTACATTAAGACACTCACAGTCACAGTCCCTTTATATTTTCAAAATGAATCTTAAAACTCATCTCTTCACAAGATCATTCACTGAAAATGTATTGGTTAAACCTCGTAATTATTATTTATAATCTTTCAGATTTCATAAAACAATATATGAATTCTTAGCCTAACTATCTGATTGTATAATTAATGTACCGGTACATGAAGATTTTCAATTTGTGCTGACGTTTTTCTATATAATGTTTGTAATGTACGAGTATGTGCAACTATGTTGTGTAACTGACTAATGCCTATCAAGTATGGTAATTGTTTTCTTTTGTGTAAAATTTTTAAGTATATAGTATTCCCTGGCATGATAATACTCTATTAAACATTAAGCATTAAGCTATATGTATTCTACAAAGAAGCTTCAGCTATATTTAATTAAATTTAACATACCATTATCTATTGTACATAATTACTTACATCAGATTGTATTTTAAATCTGAATATGCATAGTTATGAAATACAGGAAAGTAAAAATAAAATACAGTAAAATACATGCATTTAAAAATATATATAAAATACATAAAATACATGAAATACGCAAAATAAAAATAAAATACAGTAAATATATGTATTTTTCAAAAATTATAAAATACATAAAATACATATTTCACAACTATGTGAATATGTAAGTGTCATTTGGGACCTCTATTACCATTCACGCGTACCTTTACTAGTTGTTATCAAAACTTGAAGCTGTGAAAAGTGTGCTGTGATAACTGAATAAATAAGATACAATGAGGATTTAACGTCCGGTTCTTCACTCAAAGGCGATGTCAGGGACGTCTCAAGTAAACTATGCAACAGCAAACAATCCTGTAGGCCCTACCACCAGAACACACGCATAGACGTATCGAGCGAAGTGAAATAACTACAATTTCTTGCTATAATTTAAGATTTGTAAATAGGCCTACATGTAGCCTATTGTACACACAATTGGTGATTGCTAAAGTCTCCTTAGAGGGGCCTATCGAAATAAAGAAATAAATAATAGACATAATCATGGATGATCACCATATGTTTAATGTGTAATGAATGATCTAAGCTGTGTGTAGTTGAAAATTCCGCTCGAGACGTCCCTTATATGACGTCGCCTTCCAGTGAGGAACAGGACGTTAAATTCTCATTGATTGATTGATTGATTTTTTTATCAAAAGCAGGGCACGAAATTATTTAAACAATTTAATCAGCCAATAAAATCTGTTTTACATCCGCTTTCTCTTCCAAAGATGTATCAGGACAACAACCTACAGTTCACGAACAATTAAAGCTCATGCTGTATCGTTTGGCATAGTTTTACGAACATCGTGATACAGCGTCATGAAATATTGTGAGATCATTAAATGTGCTCATCTATTTTGGCTTATTGGACGATCGTGTTTTATGGAAAGTTTCGGACTGTTCTGACTGCAAAATGAAATTATAATAATAATTATAATAAGTGAAAATGAATCGCTCTGATTCTTTATTACATACTTCGTCCTCTGGAAACTCCAGCGTCTGATTGTAGGCTAATCTTTGAAAATATGTGGATATTATCACGACGTCCATGCCATCATCTCTTGATGAGGAAACGGATGTAAAACCTTTATTATAATTCTTCCTATTTTTCTTATTAATATTACTATTATCATTATATAGTTTAGTGATAACGACAATGGCTTACCTCTGAGCGGGGTTGGGTTTCATAGACGCTATATCATAAATGAATGATTATCGTTTTGTTTGTCTCCGAGGCCTCCACCTGTGGCCTCGTTAGACAAATGCATTGTTAATATTTTTATTTTTTATACATTTATGTTTGTTGCGATTATGATTTTTCGCAAGCAAATTGTATAATATAGGCTATGTATATTGCATGTCCCGTGTCCGATGCTGGATATATGAGAATAGACCAACTGAAAACTGCACATGTTTCGTAAAAGCTGACTAACGCAGATATTTTTTATAGGCTACTGAAGAAGGCAATGGGAAACGAAACCACCTCGGCATACAGAAGAAAAAAGGTAAAATTTTGGGTGTGATAAAGGCATGGCCATTTTGACGGAATCAACTTGATGATCGATGGAGTCCTCATTGGCGAGCGTGATATCAGACTGAGTTTTAGAATATGTACCATGGACCGGCAGTGCACTAGAGATCAATAGATATATTACATGTCGAAAAAACCACCCTCATAATTTTATTGCCATTTTCTCACTAAACAACAAACAAATTAACAATCAATATTAAGTACTTTTTGAAGCTGCGTATAGGCTATGATTTGACGTCATTTTATTCCTATCATAATATTTTGTGAAATCTGCTCTGCAAGTTTTAAATTCAAAGTTATAAACTTATAATTCATATGCACAGTTGTCAATTACTGTATGCTATCGTGTTTAATAATGAGCAATGGAGCATATCATCGAGATGGTCCAATTGGAAATTTCCAATCCTACTATTAACCAAACCCGTCTGTGTTGTTTCTGGGAATTGAGAATGAACCAATCGACAACTGAATGTTTTTCGTAATGGCAGACTTGCGCAGAAATTGCATTGAATTGAGAGAAGGGTAGAGTTGTCTCAAATTTGTCGCTCAAATTCCAGATTTGAGGAGCAGCGGAGGCTTTGCCACATTGTGTATGGCCTATTGCGGGATAGTTTGTTTTTACCTTCGCAGTTAATAAAATTCTGAGATACCTAGTAGTAAAAAGAGGCGCTCTAAAATATCATTTTGCACTGCATTGTTGTGTACAATGTAATACCTTTAGGTAAGCAAACTATGATTCTGAGATAGATTTCATTATCCAATATCAATAGTTTTATTCAATATATGCTTCTGTCGACTCTTACAAACACAAGTTGCTCTCGATGTATGCCTCACAATAATCATGTGACTATCATAGGCCTGACTCACTCACAAGCTAATCTGATTATAACGATTGCTTAATGCATACACCGTTATCTTGCATAACTATGCATTTAACTAGGCCTTGGACAATTTACATAATTATGGCCTTAATCATTGGGATTGGTAATTCCCGCTAAGGCTTATTCATATTTATGAAGTACGTTTACTTCCTCATCGTACGCCTATAACCAGTTGGCTTGACTATCATTGGTTAGCTTTACATTATAGGCTGCAGTTTGGATTGTAGAGTGGCATGTTATTGGGCACTAAAATCTTAATGGGCGAAGTGTAATGTAACATATGTATTTAAGTATAAACAATTTAAACATACTTCAAGACAATTAGGACCAAATACAGTTAGTGGTATTATTTTGCGTTAAGCATAAGTTGACAATCACGATTGGCTTCAAATATAAGGTTAAAGTTCGACAACTTTCCACAACAGTCCGCTAGCTCATATGATATTGGAAGTCTGTTAGCCATGGGCATTCAGCATATATAATAGAAATTAATTTATATAATTAATTGTCGTAGTAGGCTTACTAAATAATATTGTGTAGACAAAAGTTCATTAGTTCAGCTCAGATAATCTTCGTAGTTTTTATTTTCATTAGATTTAGATTTTTGCTATAATCATAAAGTTTAGACGAGCTTGATAGATAGTAGCCTGTTATGCCTGCACTTACTGAAAGCATTATGTGCCATCATTGCAATCTAACAGATAAGGTATGTTATATGCATTCGATTTTCTATATCTATAGGCTGCTTGGCTCATTCGGTTAGCGCGTAGGCCAGTGTGTATCGAGTTTGACACATGAGATCCGGATTTCGATTGCTGGTCGCGTCAATCAGAGAGCAAAATCTCGGATGTACAATTGGTCAACCAAGCCACCATCCCTTCGTGAGTCGGATAATTGGTTATTAGTACGTAGTAGGTGACTACCTCGGAAGATTGCGAAGGTTACCACAGGTCCCTGGCGCAGGTTATATAATCCAATTATCAAATTTGATTGTATAGGGTGGGACTGGACGACCTCACCGTCAGATTAATGACTACGTCACCTGTGTGCTACAATCGCTCAGGGTCGGGATGAGCTTCGCGCCTACGTTCGGTAACGAATATGGCACACGACCAAACAAAGGTACTGCTTAAAACAATAATTGTAGGTCCATTGTATTTTCTAAATTCATTAAGCCATTATCACTATCTGATCCAAAATCTCGTATATATCCAAAGGCGAAAGAGTAATTTCAAACCAGTTTCTCAGCCTAATGGCCACATCAGTGACGAGTGAGACCTGTGATTCGAACCGTGAACCTATGGAACAAGAGACGGACACTTAACCGATGCGCTAACTGGTTTAGCCAGTTTTATTAGTAAATAAGACAAAAATAAGGCCAGTGCTAGAGAAACAGAGATTAGATTATGTTATATTATCTGATCTCATAAATTCTTTGAGGTGATAATGTCGTCAAAGTTGGAAGTTATTGAGAAGTTAACAAATAGGCCTATATTTATTACAATAGCTTTATTAATGTGGACTTCATTTTAAGAATATATAGAGAAGATTATAGGACTGTTAAGTTTCTAAGATTATTTATTTATTTATTGTTGTTTTATTCCACATAGACAATGATGCAATAGCATTGCATAATAAAACAGTTCATGCTAGGGGATAAATAAGTACCCAAAAGGCTTTGCAGCACTTACGTGGTAGTTTAGAAAATGGACCATGAACTGTTACAGAACAGAGCATATTAATTTAACAACTCAATGACTGACATTGCACTAAAAAAAATTGTTTTCAAGTTAAGCCTTGATTTGTACCAAAGTTTATGTTAATATCTAGACAGTATAAGACTTAGTCATATAAGACTTAAGACTTAGTCATAAGACTAAGTCATAAGACTTAGTCGTATGATGGACAACGACGTACTAAGCAAATAATTATACTTAGTAGGCGGAAACTTTATAAATGCGTATTTAATTGGAAAGTTATGACCCTTCTCTGAACCATGCACCATTTTATGAAGTCTTTCCGAAATATTTCGTACGAAATCTTTACTTCTCCAATTTATAAATTCTATTCAAAGCGAATAAATGCATGGATTCATGGCTGTATGACTCTCCACTGGCCATTATATATGTCTTAAACAAGCATCTGATGCTTCCGACCCAGGAAATAAAATGTATAATTGAATAATTCCAATAAATAGTCTATGTTCTGTTTCACAGAATCGCATGAACACGCACAGCCGATCGAACAGCTGCGGATTGCTGCCTGTTGACAATGATTCCAAATCCATGGTCAGTGAACTTATCGAGGCCGTTAAGGCTGGAAGCTTCTCAGTCCTTGGACGCTTGGTTCGTATCTCAAGAGGACATCTTAACGTCAACTGTCACTGCCCTGAAGACGGAAGCACCCCTCTGTATATTGCCGCCTGTAACGGTAACTTCAGAGTTTGTGAATGGTTGTTGCGGTACGGTGCTAGAACTGACCTACCTACTCTGAAATCTGGATCTTTACCGTTACACGGAGCTTCAGCAAGAGGGAATCAAGATTGTGTCAGCCTCCTTCTTAGATGGTTTGTCTTTTTGCCTGTATTCAACAATTATGCTATAAATAAATTTATTGGTAATACAGTGCAAGGAAAATGATTATGGCAAAGATAAATTATGATCACAAATGTTTTTTGACGCACAAAATATAAAATTGCTCTTCTGACATTTAAAATCCTTCATTTTTGAAAACACTCCTCTCTTGCTGACAGTAGTAGCCTACATTTATAATCATTTTTCGCTTTTAATATTGACTTTGGACTACAAGACTCTCCTTGCAGTTCTTGGCTGTTTGTTAGATATTCCTGTTTATTAAATACAACCTTTGTACCTTTGTATACAAAGTAATATGGCATCGGAATAGACGCATTACTATACTATATTACCCGGTCGAGTCTATATGAGATTAAAATCTCGGATGTACAACGGACCAACCAAGTCCTTCATCCCTTCGTGGATTGGCTAATTGGAAGCAATTAGTGCGCCGTTGGTGACTACTTCGGAAGATTGTGAAAGTTACCACAGGTCTGGCGAATACGATCCAATAATCAAATTGGATTGTATAGAATGAGGCTGGCGATCTCACCGTCTGATTAATGACTATGTCACCTGTGTGCTGCAATCGCTCATGATATCGGGATCAGCTCCTCGTCTGCGTTCGGTAACGACTACGGCACACAATCTTTACCTTTTTACCTTACCCCAGGGCGGTTGTGAACACGACAGTGTTAAGCGTTACAGTTAGAACAATTATAGACTTAAAATCTTAACACCCACCTGCAGATATTTTAAGCAAATAGATTGCCTACATTAAAAGAGCTTAGACTTCCTGATTAATCCGTCTAGGCAGGGCGGCATTTCTAAGTACAAAGAGGCCATGCCATATTTGATCAAATACTAGCGAGTCTTCAATAATTCTACATAATATACCGTGAGTGTAAAGTAAATGTTTCACCGAGTCTATACTGACTCATAGTGCGGAGCTGATCCCGTTTCTAATAAAGCGTCAATCAATCACATTGAATTAATTTAAACTCTAATTAGGACAATGGGGTGTTTTTCTATTTGATAAGGCTAATGTATAAAATTGTCTCTCTGAAATTTCTTGGTACTTGATGCATCGACGTCGTATGACGATTACAATACGGACGTACACTTATGCAGACTATAATGCAGTATATAATATAGTATGACGCCATAACTGTAAAAGGAATGGTATTGTTATACAGTAGACACTGTGTTCTTTTGTAACAATAGTATAAATTAATTCGAAAACATCGGACAAGGAAGCGGACTTTGAACGTAAATTTATTCGAAAATGGACAAAGTAGACCTTGCTATAATAATAACTAAATTATTAATGTTTCTATTAAAGGCCTTCTTTCGCGTCGAATAGGTAAGATAAGATAGGATTGAGGAAGTTAAAAACAGAAATACATTCATGCTTCAAAGCCTACAGAGCTTTTATTAAGAATTGTCTAATAAAAGGTATGCACGCGCGGTCATTAAATATCACAATTCAAAGAATTAATCCGAGTGACCGATAAAATCATTAGCAAGGTCGACATGACTCGCTGCATAATACGAATGGCTGGTTTATAGCGTGTTACTTCCCAGTGTCCTACACATTTTTATGTGATGATTAAGTTAATAAATTAGTCTAATAACTTGCCTACGCTTTCCGATAATATACATTACAACATACGAGAAAAGATATGACAGGAATAGGCCAAATTATATTGATTGATTGATTGATTGATTTTACCCTGGGTGTAAACAGCCGGGTGGGTTTTTTGAAAGCGATTCATTAAGAACGATATGAATCGTGGCCCGGCTACTGCCGGGCCATTGATTGATTGATTGATTGATGCAGTAATCTACAGATAAATTGTATCGTCCTAAGATGTAAATTATAATTTACAATACCAGACAGCAAATGACATAAGCTATCACAGGCCTATTTCAAGATCGTAACTTCTTGTCACATCGGTTGTGGAACAAGGCAGACTAGACTACGCTAACCTTCACCCTTCATTGAGTCTTCCAAGCGTTTCTGAGACTTATCATGACTGGCCTAGAAGTCTATTATAAATCGACATAATGAATCATATATTGACTATACCGATTACTGATTGATTGATTGGTTGATTGATTTGTATTGAATGACATTGATATATTAATAACTTATTGATTGATTGATTGGTTGATTAATTGATTGTGCAGTAATCCAGAGACTGTAGATTCGAGGACTCAGATTAACGGGGACACATCCCTGCACCTGGCTGCATACCGAGGTCACTTTGACATTTGTGAGGTCCTACTGGCCCATGGCGCCTCTACCGACGTACTCAACACTCAGGGGCTGAGCCCAGTGGATGAGGCTAAAGTGACGAGCAGATATGACGTGTTCCAACTTCTACTCAGCGCACAGTTCAGTGAGTACTAATTATTCATTTATTTATCTTTTATTAAATACTCTGAGTTGTAAATGACTCTGGGCCAAAAAAAGATATAACTTTCATATTTATTACTTTAACAAAATGTGTAGTTTATAGGCCTATGTGTTTTATTTATTTTATGTTATTATTTATTTATTTATTATTAAAACGGAGCCATTGTTCTCCTCAGATGATACAAGTCATGTGGCAATGATTCTGTGTTATCGACCAATTGTTCTTTCAAGACTATGGTAGAGGATTATGCCCGAGTGGTTAGAGCGTCGGTTTCAGAACAAGTAGACCTGGGATCGATCCCAGGTCAGGCCAACAAGAAGAATAACCCCAGGTGTCTGGTAGGTTAGTGGATATCGGCGTTGCTGCATGGAGAGAGCAACAGAAATAACAGAAATACCAAAAGCAACAACTAAGGGAAGGAAACCCTGTAAATACGTTCGTTTAACATGTTTGTGAAAAAAGGGAAATGACAAATAACAAAATAAAAATAAGACTTGTAGAGATTAAGGCTGCCACACCGGTTGTGGCCTTTGTCTGCATGTCCTTTTATGGCGGTATCATTATAGTTGATGTTGCTATTGAGCTACTTGACGAAATCTTTAAGTAACAATCGACGATTATTTTCGCATAATTTGTAACGATTAATAATACTAATAATAATACTATTAATAATAATACAACTTCCTGGTTGCTCAATTTCTAATTACTTTGAGAAATGCTGCATTATGACGTTACTATCTGAAACAATGACTTTAGATGATTACCACTAGGATAATTGATTTTACTGATTTAGTAGTAGATTGCAAAGAAATGCTCCATAATCGATAATCGATAATCGTGCTATTGATTTCGTTGTAAATATTTAACACTGTACTAAAAGGCCAAGGTTGTAATAGTGAAGAGAGATAAAGATCAAGAATATTGTTATCGACTGTATATAATAAACTCTTTGGATATAACCATAAAGCTAACCGAGATCCACACCTAATGTCCTGTATGATAATAATATTTACCCTGGTGACTGATCCTTGGTCTACGTTTTTCTTGTGCAATACTTGTAGTTATTATTAGCAGTTACAACTATAATAATACCTTGTAATATTATTCTACTCTGGTCAAGCCTCAAGGTGAGGCTATTTACACATTGTATTAACAAGGCCATAGTTTCTGATATTCTTCCATAAACGAGGCCTAAAAATGACGAAGCCGAATTTAACGTCCGGCCTAGGCTACTAAAATTAAGAGTCTCGACCCGGTATATTATATCGGCCTACCGTGTCTTTTATAAAATTTAGAACCGATTTATTCTTGCTATTGAGATGCAACGTATGATCAGGTTTGAAATTGAAAACAAACAATTTTATCTCAAATACAGCAATGCGATAAGGTGTATCAATAAACGAGAAAGTTGTTGATATACGACGAAAATAAAAACAGCTACTAATATGAGCATGAAAGCTGTCGATAAGCATTTTGTCAGTAGATCTATAAAGCAAAACTCTTCATTAATTTGGCACTAATAAATTATTCATTTAGTAGCATATATCAATAACCTTTTTATGTTTAGCCTCTTGCCAAACAAGTCGACTGGAAGACCAAACTGTTCCTTCAGAGTTCGATGTTCGGCAAGGAATCGAATATGAAACCACAAGTAAAATGGAACCTTCGATGTGTTCTTCTGAAATATCAACCATTGCATCTATAGGTATGTGCATGGGTCTTAAAAAAGCATCTGATGCTTCCTGTTATGTTATTTGTTATGCATGGTATACCTCGTTTTCTAGTGCACTGTCAAATGGCAGGTCAAGGTTAAGATTTCAATCAACAATATTTAATCTAGCTGAATAATCAGCTCACACTTGGCAAACCCAACAAGTTGATCTCATCACAAAGGCCATGCCAATCCAAAATATTTATTCATGCCTTATATAAAATCAAATTATAGCTTATGAGATGGTTTTTCACTGTATTTTTATACGAAACGCGTGCTTCAACTCTCGGTTGGTCAATTATTTAGTGTATCAAATCCAACACGGGTAACATATAATATCTATTTATCCGATGCTCTGCTACATAGCAGGTCCACAACATATACTCTCATAAACAAGCTTAAATTTAGTCTCAATAATTATAGCTCCTAATATTGTTGAAGTGTTTGCATTGCAATAATATTGAACTTCCACAGCGGAAAAGGTTAAACTTTTTTAATGCCTTTTAAATTTCCGAATTTAGTTTAAAGGTAACCAGCAAAAATATCACTAGGCCTATTATATTGTCCTACTTTATTACTCAAAAGCCAGGCACTGATTTAAGGGGACGTAGGGCCCATGCCCCCCCCCCCCTCCCCTCGACCTGAGGGAAGCCATGACTCCCTCGATTTTAATATTATATTACATTTGACTCATGAAGATACAAATTTTGTACCCCTGGCTCACATCGATTAGACACGATTTAACCCCCCCCCCTCTCGAAAACAATTACATGTAAAAACATTCGCTCCTATTAAATAATTGTAGATCTGTTTAGACCAAAATTATCTAAAACACTAGATCCACTAAGTTCCTGCTTCATTCTCCTGCAAAAGAATTGCAGGGTAATTTCCACACAAACAATTGCTACAATAATTAATTAGTCTGCAAACTGATTTGATGCGTTCCTATTTTCCCTCTATAAACATAATTATCTGCTTCCTCTATTCAATTCTTTCTGCAATCGTAATACAATATCTGTTTATATACATTTCAAATTTTAGTATATAAAAATTGAAAGATGATTTCCGCAAATATATTAGTAATAATAACAAAACTTAGAAAGGTTTAACTTTCGTCTTCTCATCATCATGATGTCAGGGACGTCTATTAGGTTAGTCAGTTTGAATTGTTGCACTTACTAAATTCAACAAATTTTTAAACTCTGTTATTCAATAATGAATTCCTTATTAAATTGAGTAATCATAACAAATGTTTGTCAACGTTAATGTTAAACGTTAATGTTATGCCTTTTGCGAAGTTGTTGGTGAGCGTGGCGTCCCTGATATCATCCTTCGATGAGGAATCGGACTCTAAAACCTTTATTATTATTATTATTATATGCTACAATTTGTTAGACTAAGCTAGATTTGAAATTTTGCAGATTATTGCTGAGATCAATTCATCAATCAATGGGAACTTAACGTCCGTTTCATCATTTTATCACGATACGAGGGACAAGATTAGCATCTTAAGTGTGTTAACTTGAGATCGTAAAGCATAGCATCATTGGGTCCCATCACCGACTTAGAAACATGAAATAAAAATATCGATAATATGATAAATATGCAAAATTTTCAAAGGCATCATGTCCAAATTGTCCATAACTGGAGAACAGTCTTTTCGTCTAACACTTCAACCTTGTTATTACTGTAATTGCCACTTATTAACTTTGATGAACATTGGAAGCGAAAATGTGTTGGTAAATGTGCTTTAATGTTTATATTTTTTGTATTTCAGATTCTGTAAATAACTCGGTGCTTTCAAATGGATATAGACATTGTTCACCTCATTCAAATCGTTGTTCTGATAAATTCCCTTTCTCCACAGAATATACAAATCAATCTTCTCATGTTTCTAATCGACGTAACGATACTAGAAGTGAGAAAATACCAAAGTCGCAAAACTGCTTCTTTAATAGTCAACCAATTCACCCAGCATCATCATCATGTTCATCACCAATAGCAACATCATGTTGTTATTGCTCACCTAGGAAATCACTGACCAATCCCATCTCCTTCCATGGAAGGATCCACCAACCGTCATCATCAAATTGTTCATCATCATCATCAAATTGTTCATCATCATCGCATAATTCTGAAAGTTTCAATCGGAACAATACTACAGAATCGAGAAATCTCTCTGAAACCGATATCCAACAACTTGTCGATAGTCGAATGAAAAATATGGAGAAATATTTAACTAAACTTCAGGAAAATCAGAAAATGAGAGATGATAGGATTGTTGAGCTGGAACAGAGTAATGTAGCCCTAACTCTGAAGTTATGTAGGCCCGTGTCAGGTATAGACTTTAAAGAATTTAATTCATCCACGACCGTCCCCATTTTATATTTCAATCAGTCTATTGAAAGCGATATACTCATTCCAAGGAACTTTACTCGAAAACTAAATAAAAGTTTCTGATTTGAAGACTTCGGGCTTTTCTTTTCTTTTCCTCGTGAAACTGAATTGTTGGAGAGAACCCATGTCTGTTTTGTTTGTAGCGTGACATAAATAAATGAAAAACAAATGTATAAATATGATAATAATTTTAATAGTTACACTATGATATTTGGTAAATGTAATGGATTTTAATTTTCGTGCCACGCTTACATTAAAGGCCATAATCCAGGACTTATTTACTTATTTAGTTACTGCTCATAAAACTATACCCTTTCTATTGGAGAAAGATATTTCTTATAAACGAAGTTCATTTACATCGACATTGTTGTTTGAATTGATCGACTTTTGATATTTCAGTTTAATAAAAATTTAGTTTGATATTTAAATTTATTTATTTACTTATTTATTTATAGTCGGAGAACATTGTACTGTTTGTAAACTTTGCAAACTTTGCGACTGTAAGATATTACATTGAATGCTTTGTGTCCAACTATTTTTTATAATTAAAGGAAAAATATAAATGTTATATAAATTACTAACCTTTTATCTTTTGTGTGCGTGTGGTTTCTGTGTTGTGAGCCCATTCTGAAAAGTTTCTCAATGGAGATAGTTATCTCTCTTTCTCTGACATTTTGTTTAACTAGCTGCCATGCAGTAGCACAACGTTTAAGTGTCCAACTCTGGTTTCATTAGTTCACGGTTCGTATCCCAGGTCTTACCCGTCACTGGTGGAGACGTTAAGCTGCTAAACTAAATTCGGCTTTAGAATTCTGCGAAACTAAAATGTTACAAATTCGGCTTTAGCCTGCCTCTCCCTCTTTCTCTCTCTCTCTCTCTCTCTCTCTCTCTCTCTTATCCTCTCGCTCTGTCTCTCTGTCTCTGTCACTCTCTGTCTCTCCCTCCGTCTCTCTGTCTCTGTCTGT
>JAQFZF010001368.1:0-14249 GCA_034695365.1 Enchytraeus norvegicus | reverse complement strand
ATTGTATTTGAGAACTTTGTACGTGTCTGTTGTCTCACCCCGAAAACTTTCTTCGATAGGATCAGGGTTAGGCTTAGGTTAACCCTAATCCCTAGGATTAACCTAGGAGAGAAAGAGACACCCTAACCCAGTTGGATGGCCGAGTCGATATCAAGCTTGCCTGGTAAGCAGGAGGTCATGGGTTCGATTCCCAGTCTGGTCCGTCTCTAACAGTATCCTCGGGTACGGAAACAGACATTAAACTTAGCTTTACAACTTTTTTTAACCCTAGCCCCTAACCTCAATCCTAATCCTAATCCTAACGTAGAAATGTGTTGGGGGTGAGTTAACAGACAAGTACGGTACCGAGAACTTTTGGACGGTGTTAACTGTAAAGTATTCTGGTTTAGGAATATTTCCAAATAATAATATACTCCTACAATTAGTACTATTAATAGTACTAGAATTATTGGAGTAACTCTTTAGAATTTGAGAAATAAAAATTAATTCCACAGAATACTACTACAGAAAATCTGATAACGTTGCAAATATTCAGCTACTAAACCACTTGAATCAAAATGGAATCTTTAAAAATGGACAAGCGAAGAGTTGGTTCAACAAGACGACTCTGTGCTATATTCCTAATACTCTCGGTTCTTCTGGTCGTACTACTAGTATGTTTATGTAAGTAGTACAATATTCCTAGTACTCTCGGTCCTTCTAGTCGTACTATTAGTCTATTTATATAAGTAAAGTAGTGCAATATTTCAAGTACTTTCGGTACTCTTAGGGTTACTACTAGTTTGTTGATGCAAGTAGTACAATGCTCCTAATACTCTCGGTTATTCTAGTTTAATTATTGGTTTATTTAAGTGCACAATTTTCATTTACCGTAGTTAATCTGAATATTTTTAAGTTTAGTTATATCAATTTTTAAAAGATCAACCGAGTTCCACCAAAACCAAAGAAAGAGTTCACATGTACCGGTCAGTTAATACTAACTCCTAGTGCGCAACTGATCTCCTTTATAAGTGACTTCAGAACACGGATGACAATTGTCACTAATCTGGCGGCAGGGTCGCCAGTCTAACTTTGGATCCATTACAATCGTACTCCAGACCTACGTTAAACCTTCGCAATCTTCTGAAGTAGTCGCTAACTACTTACTAGTTTCTTCCAATTAACCGACCCACAACGAGATGGAGGGCTTGCTTGGCCCTTTGAGCATTCGATATTTTACTTTCTGAATTGACTCCACCGGCAATCGATACCCGAACCTTCTGCACAAAATCCTAACAAACCGGGGAGCTAACCGATGAGCAACGGAGACATGCTGATTTATATATAGGCCTATATCTCTCTCAGTGCACTACCTAACGGCAGGTCCATGGCATATAACTATAGAGTTTGTATGCCATATTTTATTGGAAATAATATTTTGCTTTCTGAGGGGTCTCCTTAACCAGTGATTGCGTTAGTCGCCTTCTACGAAATAAGTGCAGCTATCGGTTGGTCCATTCAAATGTTTACCGGATCCAACACAGCATACTGAGTTATATACAAGTTATAATACAATACCCTGATTATTGTTAAGTGAGAACACTTTCATTAGTTCAATAAAAAATTAATAGTGACCAGTTAACCGCTGCTTTTGAAATTTACTGGTAATAGTGAAAAACTAATTCTCTAAAATACTGCACAATTGAGTTCAGACAACTCTACAAATAGGATAGTTATTGCTATGCTAGTATGGGCGCTGTAAAAAACAAAATTTAGTATCAATATTTGAAAATTTTGTGTTAAGAGACCAGGTCACATAATGTAATAAAACATCATATACAGAAATACTCGTTTTAACAGATCTGGCCTATCAGAAAGGTAAACAGCACATTAAGTTAACATCTCATTTGATTACCATATTTTTAGTGAAGTTACCGAAGCAGGAGATAGTTAATACGGCTAACAGAGATTGTCCGGACAAACTTGATCCCTCTTCTTTCACAAGATTTCCGGAGGGTGATATAAATGTTTCACTCGGTGAGGGAAAGACGTTTTTACTTAACAAATCAGTGAATGTCAATACCATTAAAATAATGGATGGAGGTTTGTACTTCCGAGTTCTTTTATCAGTATATTATTTGAAACAAAGATAAAATTAAATTACTCATTTTCCGTCTTAAGTCTTGAAAATGTGAGAATAGACCACGCGATAACTTCATGTGCTCTTAAGAGGCGTCAAGCGAAGATACTGAGAAAGAGCGCCAAATGATTTTCATTGAAGAAGGCATCATTAGGCTATAGGTAAAGGAACAGGAGCTCCTGGTATAGGTAGACGTATCTATAGTCAAATTTAATGGCGCGAAGTTTTAGTTTTTTATAATAATAATAATTAACTTTTATGATAATAAGATACTCCATGTAAATCAAATTTGTTTATGTAACAACCCGGAACTAATTTGCATGAAACTGAAATTTTCACGGATATATTTTTTATTTTCGGTATATCTGAATATATTTAGTACGTATATACTAGTAGGACCCATGTCTGTTGAACTCATCTGCATTTTCTATTGGACAGATATTGAAGAAATAATGGTCCGTATCAACTCTTGCTGTAGACCTATACGATTACGGATAGGATCCGAGTTCTACTGGCAGTAGAATTCGGATCCAGCCTCTGAAACAGGAGGTCGCAGGTTCAATGGCCAGTTTCGGAGACCTCTGAGTTGCAAATCTTAAGCAAGTTGCTTTACTCTCAATTGCTATAGTAGCATAAGTCGGTGTACACTTACCATGACACGCCCTAGCGACTACAACTTGAGTGCCGAATTTGGAAACGAATCGAGGCTATCTGGCCATCTGCAAAATCAATTGCATGCGTAATGTTATTTTTACTATTGCATAGAATAATGTAATCTATAATCTTCACGTGGATCAATTATGTATTTATCTATCCAGTGCTCTGCCAAACGACAGGTCCAATGTACAAATTCATACACATTCTGCATTTTTGCTCACCTATGAGCACACCAATGATGGATCCAATAAGTCAATACCGTCACAAATGCATTTCTTATACCACACGTGAAGTGATGCCTTAGATCAGGGAAAATTATGGCTTCTGAAGTGGTTTTGCATTCGTTCCTCAGGCTCAGTGACATCGTTAGTCGGCTCTACGAAACACGTGCAGCTTTCGGTTGGTCAATTCTTTTACGTTCCCGACCCAGCACGGGTTTTACATAATATAATTACATATTACAAGCATATATCAGAGACTGTATTGCATATCATTACTTTATATTTTAGCAACGCTCATTATAGCAGATACCGGACGTCCAATTAAAATCCGCACTAAATATATCAAGATCATGAACTCGGGATCTCTGATCATTGGCAGTGAGACTTGCCCTTACAGGTCCAGCCTCGACATCGCACTGTTTGGTAAATCAGACGATCCCGAGGTTGATGGTTCCTTCGGCAGAAAGTTTATCGGAGTTGCATCGACAGGCTCTATTGATATTCATGGGCCCTGGAGACTCTCGTGGACTTATCTAGTCTCAACAATACAACCAGGTAGTATGACTTGTGCATATTTGAAAGAAAATATCTCAAGCAATATTTAAAATTGAAATTAAAAGTAACATAATAAATTCACCCATTTATGTCAACAGTGTAAGCAATTAGATTAGAATTAATGATAATGACAGTTGATTTACCCTTGATCGACAGTTGATTGACAGTTGATTTACCCATGCTTATTTGGGGTTATAGACCGGCGTAAACTGTATGCAAAATTCTCATATGAGCTTAGTGTAAGTAAGCAACTGGATTGTGCGCATTATTCCTGGTTTCTTTAAAAAAACACTACTCAAATTAATGATTTTCTCACAATTTAAAAACTACGTTGACACAAGGCCTATAATTATATGTCGGTCTTCTTTCGCTAGTCTACTAATAGACCTTCGTTGGTAGTTGAGTCATAATTAAACGATTATCGACTAAAATATCACCAACGTTAACGACTAGCAATTCCGCCTGTTTTGGTATTAATCTATATTCGACCCAAGACGTAGTGCAATGTCATGACTAGGGCGACTAGAAGTTACAAAAGTTAAAATCAAAATAGGTCTGGGAAATTTTGTGAAACGTCCAGAAATGCAATCCAAACTGTCCTATGACCCCCCTATGAGAAGTTATTAGGTTAAAAATAAGTTAAAATTCATCCTTAGTTAAAAAGATAAAAACGTTAAATTTGTACATTTTTAGTGTAAAAAATATAAGTTTTTGTGTTTTAGCTTTTTAGTTTCAGTTTAAAAAAAGTAGGCCCTGCTAGAATTGAGTGAATTACCAAAATATGCAAATTCATAGGCCTATTGGCTTGCGATTGTTTCTCGGAATCACTGAAAGTTTTACAGCTGCAACTGTTAAAAACAAAACGCGTCAGGACTTTTTTTTAAGAGAAATTGGAAAGCCTCCTGAACCTATCAGTACAAGCTGGTCAAGCTAGTTAGAGGCTGCATCCTACTACTCTGATCATTTGCTGCAATTCGGGAATAGTCAGCAACTTCCAAGGTGACGGGATATTGGTAACATTCACCACTTGTAGTAATGTTGAAGATGACTTTAAGTACACACTATACAGTTCATGCCGCATATGAGGATATCAATTCACTGAATTTCGACAGAAACCCTGCAAAGATTACATACGGAAGCAAACGCTTTGAAAATCATTCAATTCATTCAATAATTTAGCTCACTAGATCTGAAATATCTTCCTTAACTTATGGTCTGCTACAGAAATGTCGAGCTACTTCTGGTTGTGTTGAACGGAGTGTTTCAATGCTCGGAAACTATTAGCTAAGGACAGAAACTTTCTGCCTAATAATGTTGAGAAGTACTTGATACTACACTTCAATAGTGTGGCTATGTAACAGAAAATTTTTGTGAGTACTAATAATTAGTACAAGAGCGGCGAAACTGAAGTAAAAATTGACTTTAGCTTTATTAATTTTTTTTACAGTTAAAAATTAAAAAAATTAAAATCAAAATAGGTCTGGGAAATTTCGTGAAACGCCCAAAAATGCAATCCAAACTTTCCTATGACCCCCTATGAGAAGTTATTAGGTTAAAAATAAGTTAAAATCCACCGATAATAAAGTTAAAATTTATATTTTATAGGTTAAAAAAATTATCGCCCTACTCATCATATTAAAAAATAATGAAATATGTTCATCGTATACTAATTCTCTGATACCATCGTAAGAAAATGAACCAAAATAATAGATTCGTTAGACTATTGATCTAAATTAGACCAATTCTTACTGCATGTTGATTCCAACTGCTTCCGGAATGTGAAGTACTTCTTGAAAGAGATATTACGTGAGATAATTATTAGTTTAATCACACGTAGGCCTATTATTAGTTTCGAAGATAAAGCTGCAATTAATCTTTATCAAAATTGAACTGATAACGTTCATTAACCCTATATGATGTAATGGAATAATACTGATATTCTTGTAGTGAGATATATGGCCCAGGTCCAATAACTGTGCTCAGGGGGCGGTGATTTTAATTGTATTTGAAGGGTTCAAAGGTATGGCCCAGTATTGATTGATTGGTATTGATTGCAAGTATTCGTCTCATTCAAGGAAACTGTTTTTCAACAATAATATTTGCAGCAATGGCATGACCGATTAATTATCTGTCTTCGAGACTACTTAAAGCACACGCTGCAATATTTTACAATGTATATTGATTGGAAATATCAACTACATCCAGGTGAAGAGAAGTAGCACATGCCGAGCACGTATTGGCAGATTTACAGTGTTTTTAAACTCGGCCATGCCAAGATAGATACATTGTCGATAAATGGAAGAGTGTCAGTAAAATTAATGTACTTTTGTCACCATAAGTGTATTTACAGTCTCAGTAAGTTGTACAATGAATGCAGCGTACACTATCAGTAAACATACGGTCTCAGCAAATGTACGGTCTCTGTAAATGTAGTCTCAGTAGGCCTAAATGTATAATTATTAGCCTACACTGTCAGTATAATATGAACAGCGTCGGTAAATCAAATGCAGGTTATAGTATTGGTCCGAAAAGTGTAGGCTATCCGCAAATTCCAATTATTGTTGTTAATAAATTTCTAGAAAATGAATTTGAAAACTGCACAAGACCTCCACACAGTAGCCTATATAGTACCAGGAATCTATCATATACGCCTACATTAATTAAGCATTACATTATCTTATTATAATTAGACTATCATAACTATGTATCATCTCAGTCGGCTTAGGAATTCAATCTATTATCTCAAATCGTATTGAAGATATGACTTATGACTTTTACATTATCTAGAACAGAGATAAATCTGAATTCTGTTATCTGTAACCATATCGAAACAGGAAAGGGCAACTGATCAGAGATGTAAGCGCATTTCTTTGAAAACACTTGAACCTATTCACAATATCTATTATAAACATTATTTAACTAGTCCACTCTATATATTCAGTGTTCTGAATATGGTAGGTCCAAAGCAGAAATCTTCTTACACTGTTAGTTATCTCACTCCTTCATGAGCATGACATCGACCAATCGACATCGACATTGGCTTTGTCTTTTCCACACCTAATATGATTTCTGTTCAAGGAAACATTATGGTTTTTGAGATGATTATCGATGATTTTTTAGTAATTAATCGAATATTACTTCTGAAAAATATCCTATTGCCTCTCATTTTAAGTTAGAATTCGGTGAAGCAGACATTAGACGGTCTACTAATATTGCAGTACTGAAAATTTATGTAAGTAACGTGCATTTAAATAACTATGTACTCGTATACATGTATAATGTGTTCATTAAGTCTGTAATGTTATCAATGTATTGTTTGATATTGCCTGCTTATATTTTGTCTATATCCTAGAGATCTGAAGTAAACAAATAAATAAAATGGTCCATGTAACCGATATTTGATAGCGTAACTAGGATTCTGTATGTACAAATACTTAATCAGTAATACTTCATGACAACGTCTTAATGAAAACGAATGACCATTGACCAATGACCATTGACCAATGACCATAAATTATTCTAGAAATCTGTGTTATCGTATTAACTAAAAGATAAAAGAAAGACAACAGTGTAATGATATTTAACTAATCACTGAAAGGTATATTAAACAAGAAAAGACTTGTCGTAGGTACCATAATAGGCCTAACCAGAAGATTAAAGGATGACAACAGTGGTAATAATATTTAAAAATAGATGTGTTGCCACGTGGAATTTATTACCGTCAAACGTCGTCAATGCTGCATCTCTTTTCACTTTTAAAAGAGGCTTAGATGGTATTGATTTGAGTAAATTTTTAAGAACAAGCTATGATTAGTTTTAACCATATTTTACGCCCCTGTAAAAATATGATTTAACAGATCTTAATTCTTAGTTGATCTTCGTTCTTCGTACAATCGTTGACAATATTTACCAATATTATTTTATCACGATATTTTTAGTTTCATAATTCATTTTTACAACAATCACAATAGAGTGCAGACTTGTTCTGTAGTGCTTATGAATATTAATTTGGCCAGTAGGCCTATTTAATGGCTCGTAATAATAGTAGTCTGAGCGTACTGGACATCACCGCCGGGTGAGGAACCGGCTGTTCTATCAATCAATGCTAATTTAGCGTCCGTTGCATCATCTGCTACAACATCAGGGGTGTACCCAAAAACATTTGAACCGCTAGCCAGTCCACCCAAATAATATTAGCAAAATACAAATGTTGCAAGAGAAAAAACCGCTAAATTCCCATTGTATTTTAATGGTTCTTGATATCGCCTTGGTGTGAGGAAGTGGACATAAAAATTGTATTGCATTGTATTGCAACCACATGTCTGGCCTACATGTATATATGAGCCAATTGGATGGTGATAAATGAGGCAGGCGACATCACCGGCAGATCGACTATCTCTACGTTTTATCGGTATTCAATCTTCAGCTCAACATTGAATAAATAAAAATATAGTCTCACCATCCGTGACATCGACACCGGGTGAAGAACCGGACGTTAAATCCAAATGTATGGTATTATCTGGCGAATATTAGCCAAATGGATTGCATTGGGTAGCGCCCTGCTACATCGTCGTCAGAATAAAGACTATGTCAGCTGTGGGCTTCGAGCACTCAGGATCGAGTCTTAAGAGCTCAATCAATCAATCAATCAGTGCGATTTTAGCTCACGTTTCATTATCTGACGACGACATCAGGAAGGTTCCAATGTAACATTTTAGTCACTTGGAGCTTTGAATATTTTGGACACACGATGAGAAGGGGTCATTAAACATAAGCGAAATGGGATTTACTGGTTCTGATCTCGGTTATTATAGCAGTCGCGAGTGACCAGCTATGTTGTGGATTGATAATGTATTAGTTTGGATCATGAACTCTGGTGGGATACGCAATAAAGAATATGGAAATGTGTACTCTGTGGAGTTGCCTCCCTAATGAAAAACAATGTTGTTTAGTGTAAACAAAGTAAACGTATAAGACAAATGTAGAATATTTGTCTTTTTTCGCATCAATATAGGCTACTAAAATCCCCCCCCCCCCCCATTTGTATTCAGCAGTTACATAAAATGTACTTCAACTGAACGTGGGGTCCCTTAATGAATCCAACGAAGAGAAGTTAGATTTTGATGGAAAGTTTAATATAGGGCATTACGCGTTCTATAGTAAGCCAACATACTATTTACCGGGTAGGTTGTTATCATTCTGTAAAATATCTTACTTGTGGGTTCACCGGTACCACCCAGAACGCATTGAAAGCTGACTCCTAACACGAAAATAGCTACCAATAAATTCTTCATGGTTTGTGCAAGACGTCCTCAAGTTATCCCTACACCAGATAGACTGGCTTGCCAGTAAAATGTTGTATACTAGTATACAAAGTCTTGAAGAGCTACAGTAGCCTCTATGAGGCAATTACAGTAATATAAACAGGATGGCATGTAACAGTAGGCTAACCTAGTTATTAAAGTAGTGTATGCAGTAGAAGTTAAGGGCATAGAGGCCATGAACTTACTACAAGTAGAATAATAAACTTGGCCACAACATGTTATGAATAGTCCAATAAGTATATAGGCCTTCTACCACCTATATTATTAGTCTAATTAGTCAGCTGGCATGTACTTGCTTTGTATTTTGAAGGTCCAAAAAAATTCATTTCTGGTTTCATATAGTCCCTGAATTCACCCGCCTAGGCCTAGCTCCCCCCATAATTTTGAGTAGGCCAAATGTACGTCCCACAAAGGGGGGAGAAAAAGATTGTCATGCACGTCCAATGTAAAGTAGAATTATCAACATGTTATGCTCCCAGCCCTCATCTCAAACTTAAGGAGTCCGACACCCGGATACCAATATGTCTCCGCCCTTGTAGGCTAAATAATGGAAATGCTACTGAACGCAAATTGTTACAAAGCCTCTATAATCTCTTTAGATCTACTTGTGCATTGTGCAGTGTGCACCGTGTGACAGTAGCGTCTAACTTCCGGCCGGTTTAACATTACATTTGTAAATATTCACGAATTCAAAGTCGACATAAACGAATTTAAACTCTAACCATTACCCCCACTCTAACGCTAACCATAACCCTAATTGAATTGAATTGAATTGTATTTTATTTCATACGAATCAAATAAATAAGCAGAACTAATCATATCCATATGCAATGCAATCAATCACTGCAGGGATTAAGACATTATCATTAAAAGTAAATGCTAAAGGCCTATAAACCGGCCGGAAATTAGGCGCTACTCCCTGTGAGTGGAGTAGCCTAATTGAACGGACGGATACAAGTAACCAGTTTCAGACTAATTAGGAGCACACGCAGCCTCACAATTCATAGCTTAGAAACTGGGTACGACTAATGATTTGGTTAAATTTGCCTGTAACAAGTAACTAGCAGTTAATGATAATAATAATAATGAAGGTTTAACGTCCGTTTTCTCATATCAAGGATGATGTCAGGGGCGTCATTATCCAGACTTGTTATTTACTCCATGAAATATGGGGGGGGGATTGGCGCAATGTGTTGGGTCCGTGAAACTTGAGAATAGATCAATAGACAATTGCACGCGTTTCGTAAGCGTCGACTAACGCAAAAGTACGACACTGATGAGCAGAGTAGTTTGTGATATGGCGTCTGTGTATTAGACCGATTGGTCACTCAATTTCCAGACTTGCGGAAGCCTGTCCACATTGTAAATGTTGAAGTAGGACGATAGATGTGTAAGGCAGACCATTACGGACAAGAACATTAGGCAATACAATAATTGTAGAACTCTTATCGAGTGAGGAGCGCATTCTCCGAAGATGGCGATTATGAAAGCTGGAAGATCGTGCGGAAGATAGACGATGATGCAAAGAACTTAATTTTTAATATTGGACTGGTAAAAAGTCATAATGACCGATAATATAATCTAACAGAGGAAACACAATAACAAAGTTCGTTTGTCATGTGTGAAAACTTGCTGATAGAGAAAGCGAGGATTAAATCAACGGTTTTCTACTGATGGCTTCTGATGACTAGTGTTGAGACCGTTATTGATGACTCGAGTTACAAGTAATTCGAAGTCAAAAGTACACTTGTAGAACGAAATTTATTCCAAGATCCAGGTCTTCTTCAATATTCGCTCAAGTCTTTTCTGATCTGCAAATAAAATTAAACTACTAACGAGAAACAACAACATACTCTCTAATTGTGCATTGTATAAAAGGAAGAAGCATTATGGTAATAATGTGTGCCCTTGGTGGTTGAGCGCACGTGCTTATTAACGAGCGAGAAAAATTTAGTAGAAATTTGTGCTTCATATTTGCCATCTATTATAGTTGCACAATTATAGAAGGCGATATGAGTTTATACATTTCACTACATATGGAACAGTTTTTTTAATCGAAAACCACTACATTGTACGTGCAATAATGATCTAAGTTAAAGTTATGCGTACTGTCCTGAAAACTGTTTCAGCTAGAATATGTTCTTTCAGTCCATATCGTGTCATATAAGTAATGACAAGAACATTTTTATCGATCAATAGACTGCCTAATATTTTTAAGTCTAGCCTAACAAGTATTCAGCAGGTCTTGGTTGAAATATTATACTAAATCATTTTCCAGTAGAGACCTACTCATCTATACTCGATGATAAGCCATATTACTTGTGCCATGTGCATACCTAGTGTCCTGAATAACATCTGATCGCTCGATGGATCGGAACCGTCATAGATGGAGTATCTGAGAGCTTGTGAATCCATTCTGACCTTAACCTTGTAATCGGTACTAGACTGGAGATGAGCGAGGAGGACAGAAGGCTTGTTAGTCGTTATATACTCTCCGCCCCGCCTGTGGGAAACTTGCACCAAATAGTGAAGTGTTTCACCACTAGCAGCAGTGCTAGGAGGGTCCCACTGAACGTTGGCAAAGGTCTGTCCTAGTTCTACTATCCTAACGTTCGTAGGAGCTTCATGCTTAACTAATAATGCACATAATTTTATAACGTTAGCAATTAATTCTGATTTAAACTCCATATCATCGTCTTACAACGACGTCAGGAATTCGGAATTCCCCTAACGATATATATTTTTAGCTTCTTTTATTTGCTTATTTCTACACAAATTAGACACAAAATTTGCAAACAAAATATAAATATAAACGAATAAGAATGTAGCGACCATTAAGGAGCATAAGCTATGTGAGGTTAAACAATAATAGTAGCCACTGTTTGATATTAACAATAAAGCCTAGAGTTGTTGGCTATTATTATAGTACACTACTACATTGAATATCCTATGGTAGGATGTTCGAATCATCGTTCAAACTATAAGAAGGTAGCCTAATTATACAACATCGTAACATTAAATTAATTTTAAATTAATGAACAATTAATTTTTAAACTCTCAGGGCTGATCACTGTCAGTGTCCAACCAAACCGAAATTGTAAATAAAAAATGTAAGATAAAAGTAGGCTTACGATGTATTACAGATCATCAGACAACCAACGCAATTATACTCGCATAAATAGGCCAATGCTATAATCTACAGCGTGATTCTACATTTTCCTTTATATACTGTTTCACGTTTATCTTGCAAAAAATGTAAATTGAGAGATAGGCCTACACACGAAATGAGCAATAGAAATGATACAATTACTTTGAACCATTGGAGATATTGAAAAATATGATACGTGTAAGCATGATATTGAAAACGAAGACGTGCTCTGCAGTTTTTGATTGGTCGATTATTCTAATGTGCCTCAGAACAATCTGATCTCAAATCATACATCGGACATCCAATTCGAAATTTAATGTAGCAAATTAATAAAAATCAAAAGATATGAGGTATATCTGTTTTAATACCTAATGTATTGAATACTATGTCGTTGCTCCATGGCCCGGTGCAGGTATCTGTAAAGGTCCTGACTCTAAACGTATAGTCAGATGACGGTACGAGGTTTCGTAGAAGAACATCTGTAAAGCCATCTCATAATATTGTCACTCTCTGGATCAGCGAGTCGGCGTAAGTTGACCTGATATATTCCTGACCCACCACAAGGGACTGTGATCGGGTGATACCATCGTAGCTTTGCAAATGTTGAACCCACGTCGACCAGCTCAACGTATCTAGGCGCTTCATCTTCAACTGAACATAACATAAATCAAGACATACAATGCGATGCAACACAATGCAGAATAAACGTCCGTGTCATCATATTACGATGATATCAGGTACGTCTCCGACAGCACAAGAAACCACAGTGTTACAATCATACATCTAGGCCTATATACAGATTTTAGTGTTCAAATGATGGCTAGGCCTATACAGTTATAATTATCAGCAGGACGCCTTTAGGCAAAAATAGAAGAATACCATGAATATAAACAAAATTCAATTATAACGAACTTCATAATGTTTAACACATACAACACAAACATAGCGTATAACAATAACACGAATTAATAGGTCTACATTAAATTATATTTCCAGAGAAAGTGAAGACTTACATAATCTAAGAAAACCAGATGAACTCGAGCATAAGACTATTTAATTTAATTTGGTAACTTGAGCCACATTGTAGTCCCAATTAAACGTATAGACCTCGAGCTACGAATGTAACTTAAATTAAATTGATGTTTAAAGCGAGTATTGAAAGAATGAACTTCATCATCAGAACAAAAGAGCTAACCGGTATACTCAAACACATACCAAGTTACAAGTTCTGAGAGAGAACAGGTGTCACCATCGATCATACATAACTGTTTTCCTTTATTCATAAAACTGAAAATATTGAAATTTAAATATCTATAGAGAGGAAAGTAATTAGTCATAAGAATTGATGTATGAAAATGGCTTTGTTGGTCCAAAACACTAGGTTAATTACACTAGCTAATGACAACATTGTAAGAGTGGCATGCAAACAATACTATTAATATACTGCATAGTATCGATGACTTACTTGTACCAGTATTTCCCAGAACAGATTTGAAGTAAATTCCTGACAAGATTACCAGCAGACTTTTCATGTCGAAAGCGAAATATCCAGTGTCTTATGATGAAAGAAAGACAACGATATCGCAATACAACAGTTGTTCGGTTGAGGTACATGTAGCATTGCTCAAATCATCGCCGCATAATAACATTGTTATCTTCTTTATCAGTGTACTCTCACGGATATATTTCTTTATTCTTTAGTGAGTCTTCTTTTCCTTCGTCAGTGACGGAGCTACTCGGCTTCTATGAAACAAATGCAGATTTCGGATGGTCTACTCTCACGATTTCCGAAACTAATGAGGCTAATAATTGACGTCTCTGGCATCATCATTGGATGAGGTAACGGACGTAAAATCTTAATTATTATTAGTCTATAATTATTAGAATGTATGCTACATGTACAAGTAATATAATAGGCCCTAGTGGTTTATTGAACACATCCTGGTTTAGAAATCTAAATAGCACTAAATTGGACGTACTTCATCCCCAACAATTTATCCATAAAGCTCCCTCCCCTCCCTACACCACCTCAAACCCAGTGGCGACTCCAGTCTAAATAAATGGGGTGGGGGGGGCGTAGGGACTAAATCTTATGCTTTATACAAATGCGCCTATTCAACAATGTTAATCTTTAGGTTTCAATATATGGGTGGGCCAGATAAAAATATGGTGCTCCGTGTCTGAGTTCATTCAACTATTACGTCATCACTTTTTCGGGATTTTTG
>JAQFZF010001367.1:0-14252 GCA_034695365.1 Enchytraeus norvegicus | reverse complement strand
CACTGGTTCATTGCTAAGAGGAGGCCTGGTGTCCACATACTTTCTGTCAGTACTGTACATGTAGCTGCGAGCTGTGATTGGATATCAGAGCATGCAATAACCACTTTACTATATAGTTCCGCTGTAGGCTAAAAAACCTTGGCAAAGAGTTGTTGCGCCATTTCTAAATGATAAAATAAGCAATGTACACATTGATATGTAGTCGTGTTACTATAGGCTATTATTAGAATTTAACTTCTAGTTCCTCACCCGAAGGAGATGTCAGAGACTGTCTCAAGCAGCCCATGTAATTGCTAGAAGTTTCATACTATTTCCAGAACACTCATTTTAATTCGAACCTACTTAATTAATTCTATCTCTATGGAAGTGTAGTCGTTTCCCACTTGTGTCTACATTTAAAAAGATAAAGAAACGTAAATAGTGATTATTTTGGTTGTTATACTATTTATCTATCATCGTCTATCCGCCAGATATCAATCCTCCGTCGAACATTGAGGATGTGCCCAACATAGTGAGGAGAGAAAACAGGAAAGGTTTCAAGAGTCCTAAATTCCTAAGAGTACTGAAAATGGCAAATCGTTCTGAACGAAAGTCTATGAGTGGTTCCAGCCACGGAAATCCTCAGAGAATCCTTCTTATACTGATTCTTGTTATACCAGTAATAATAGTATTGTTGCAATGATGATAACTTAGGACACCTCTGAGTACAACTCAATGATTAGTCCTTCAGCGTTACCAATCTGGCTGAGCAACAATAAGATACTAAAAGGTTAAAGCCGAATTTAACGTCAGTTTCGTGGCCTAACGGCTGCATCAGTGATAGGTGAGCCATGGGATATGAACTCATGGAACCCGAGTTGGACACTAAACAGATGTGCAAACCGACTTTACCACATATTTCTCAGCCATGTACTGCTACAATCCATAGAAATAGTAATATATACACTAGAACAATAATATGTTGCGCTCTCATGGCTACTTGCTGCACTCCGTATGTTGATGTGTGTAACTTAAAATATGTTAAAATGAAATTTAAAAAATGACGTCACTTGTTTATTTAGACACTTTATTGCATTACTCTGTAGGAATGTTATTATGTTTTTGATTCCATGATGTCATTTTATTCATACCTTTAAGCATACTCTTCAGTTTCACATATCAACATCCGGGGATATCCTTGTAGCCATAAGAACACAGATTATTATTATAGCTTGAGCCTTCTAGTGTATATATTAGTATTCTATGCTACAATCTACCTGTACATTCATTCCATTTACTAAAACAAACTGATCACTGCGTGTGCTATATAAAGACATTAGCAGGAATAGAAATGGTGTTTGTGTGGTAACCGTTAATTAATTGTTAGCTGAAAATGTAAATCCACTTTATCATTTTTTACAATAGTGGACTGTATGTAATAGATTATATGAACCTGATGTTATTCTCGGAGGTTGAAACAGACTTTTAATCTTTATTTCTATGTTTATGTTGTATGTGTGCAGGTTGGTCCAGGATCAACCATAGGAGATGTGAGGCAGCTTGCTCTAGAGAGAGGTTTGTTCTAACTTATTGCAAAACAATCGAAGAGAGAGATTAGATTTCTGTATTTGTAAAAAAATCCATATGGTTTCACACATCAATTGCACATGGTAGTTTCCTGTCTTAGTCTTCTCTGATGGCCATTTAACATTGTGTGCGTTTCGTGAAATAAAATCCTAGTTCTCTCCCTCACTCATTCTTTAAAAGAAATTATTTTGTTATTTCATGACCACTCCATGACTAATCGTTCCTTTTCCATTTGATAGCGGTTCTTCACCCGAAGCTGATGTCAGGGACGTCTCAAGCAGACAATGCAAATGCAAGCTGTTCTATATCACTAGAACACACTTGCCAATATATAGACCAACGAGAGAGCGAGAAAAAAAATGCAAGTCACATTGTTCACAACTCCATGTGAAATTCTGATGTCACGGCTTTATACTCTCATTTTACAGAAATGTCAAGATCTTTGTGTTACTTTCATAAGCACTGGATATTAGATACCTAGCTATCCAGTGCCCTGACAGTCAGCAGGTCCTAGGCACAAAGTCATGCACATTCTGAATCTCGCTCGTTAATGAGTACCACCATGAGAACACCTTAATTGATTGATCACTGAATAAGGTCATCCCATCACAAGGCCTTTATTAACCATACTTTTATGTGATGCCTATTTATCATCTATGGGAAATTTAGTTTTTTTAGGTGGATGTTGAATACATTCCTCAGTATTTTTCTCTACTTAGCTCTTGCGGGACACATGCAATTACGGATCGTCTGTTCTCAATGACCAGTATCCAACATTCATTAACACTTTCTATAGGGACTTGATTGATTTATGACGGTCGTAGCCTGGATGACTAACTGCTGTTGACGGATTGTTTATGTTTGCACACAGGCCTGACTGTAGAGGACCTCAGACTGGTTTTATACCAGGCGTAGCCTGGATGACTCACTGCTGTTGATTGTTTATGTTTACACACAGGCCTGACCGTAGAGGACCACAGACTGGTTTATGCCGGTCGTAGCCTGGATGATTCGCTGCTGTTAGCTGAGTGCCAGCTGGAGGAAGAGGCCACACTGCACATTGTACCTGGTCTGCTCGGTGGAGCCAAGAAGCGCAAGAAGAAGAATTACACGACACCAAAGAAGAACAAGCACAAGAAGAAGAAGGTCAAGCTCGCTGTGCTCAAGTACTACAAAGTTTGTGCTGCTTCTTTCTGTTTATTTTGTTTTATTTATTTGAGCACCAAAGAAGTTTCGCGACTCTGTAAATTCACCGCATAATATTCACTATCAATAGGCAAATAGAGTGTTTCTTATTTAGCAGAAGTTTTTTCATCCGTCTGTACAGTGCTATGCCATATGGCAGGTTCACAGCGCTAATTATTACACTGTCCACAATCTCGCTCATTGGAGCATAACATTGACCAACCCAATAAGTTGAAGCTGATCCTGTAACGAAGCATTGCCTTACAATTAAAATAATAGCTTTGTTGTGGGATAATTGAAGCTTCTGCTTTGGCTTCCTGTTCCCATCCTCAATAACTACTTTAGTTATTGTCTACAAAACATGTACAGGGCCGCTAATTCTATTCGCTAGTGTCGCAGATCCAAAGTAGTTTTCTTACAATTTACGTTTATAAAGCGGTGTACAAATCTATCGGCACCGATTTCGTGATATTAAGCATTTATTTGATCATGTCTCGTCGTATAATAGCATTTCCCGAACTCGTTAAATATTATTAATATATCAGAGCCTAGATATTATCAGAATTCTAGCTAATTTTCATATCTCTGACCATTATCACTTGGTGTTACTATAGAACTTTTGTAAAAAAAAGTACTGTAGTCAATCTGTAACAATTTAAGTAGCACACTTAGCGAAGTCTCAGAAGCACTTTGAAAAACGTATAGTGAATGATGGCCTGTTTTCTTCTGGTGGTCCCTACTTTACACATTATGACTTCAATTATGTTTTAAACTATGTGTGACAGACTACTGATGCGTTTGCTATGTGCTAGGTTGATGAGAACGGCAAGATCACACGTCTGAGGCGAGAGTGTCCCAACAAGGACTGTGGGGCCGGCGTGTTCATGGCGTCTCACTTTGATCGTCAGTACTGCGGCAAGTGCTGCCTCACGTTCGTCTTCAACAAGCCCGAGGAGGAGGCATAGGCTGTGTTTGTGCTTCAACAGTCATGTGTGATGTGACAGACCCTTCTATCTATCGTCACGTGCTGTCATGTGTCTAACTCATCTAACATTACACGCTGTTCGATGATGTACAACACATCACATTAAGATACAGCACTCTTACCATTAGAATGGTGTGCTATTAATTGTGTGCTTATATTGTTAAGGAGAAATTTGTTAAATGGAATGATGATGTAGGCCTAAATGCATTATGGACAGGGTGGAGTAAGAACTAATAGATAGGCACATGTTAACAATAAAGCATCACACCTTGACTGGATTGTGTCTGTGTTTGAAAATAAATTCTTGATAAATTATGTCGATGTGTTTTTAATATTCGTTGCATTAATTAATGGAGGTCAATCTGGCGAGTAGTTGTCTCTATTATCATAAGTTGCAAACGTCTGCATTCATATTCAAGAATACTGTCTTGTAACAATTACAATAACAGCATAATGCCTTGTTACTGTGAATCCGTAGACTATGTGACATCAACACTGTTGTGTATTGTGGTTTTCATGTGTTTGACATATGATCGAAAGTGGGGCTGGCAGCCTTTCTGCTTGATTAATGACAATTGTCACTTGTATGTGAAAGAGCTTAGAAATGGGATCAGCTCTGCACTGGGAGTCTGTATTGACCCGATACCATTACCAACTGTATCTTTAAAATGTTCTGAAGAACACTTGTAATAGAATAGATTGATAAATGAAATAAAACAACAATTGCGAACAAATATCTGTGCAGTGGCATCCATATACGCAATTCTAAGCTCCATGCATTTCAATGAGTAGCCTACAGTGCACATTGATTAAAAATGAAATGAACTGTCAATTTTAGTTTGAGGTCGATACTTGCCTGCTTGTTCAAAATCAGCTGGTAGTGAATGATCTGATATTGTATTTGAGAATAGCAGCTGTCCTGAACGAACTGTATTAGTGCTATGATAGATGATGTCTTGCTCGTACAGCACTAGTTCTAAGTTCTTTAGAGACAGTTGAACTATTATTGGATAGCCTAAATAGCCTATAATATAATTACCAATATCGCTTTATGAGTTGCATAATGTGGGCTCATGAGCCGCACTGGCTCACAACCTCCTGAGCTGCGCTAGCTCACAATCGCATTGGCTCGCAGCTGCATGGTCTCATGAGCCGCACTGGCTCACAACCACATGGGCTCATGAGCCGCAATGGCTCGTGAACCTCACTGGCTCACAACCGCATGGACTCGTGAGCCGCACTGGCTCACGCCTAAAGAGGAAGTAAGTTAAACCGGAAGTATTTGTAATAACCTACATGAGAAAATCATTTTAGATAAGCTCTTTGTGAGATTCTCGGGAAATTTTTTATAAGATATGTTAAGAGATTATAATTAACATATTATATGCAATACTCCCAAGTTTCAAGACTAGCCCGTTGCCAAGATGTGACTTAATTATAATAATAATGATAACAGTTTAACGTCTGCTGACTCATCCAGCTGTAATGTCAGGATTTGATTTCTTAAGATTAAGTGCCAGCGATTAAAACAATTTTAGGACAATCACCCTTCACTAGGAACTTGTCTTCTAACGGTTATAAACTGAGGATTGTCCTAAACCATTAAAATCGTTATAGTATAAATACTATATAATATATTATTAATAAAATATAGTAAAAACTAGTTTTTAAATAAAGCTTCTGCACTAAAAAGTATAAAATAATCTTTTCGACAGCCTAAGGTACTGCATTCCAAGAAGTCCCCGTATAACAAATAATAACAGCGTGGGGAATGGATATAGAAAAGTTCATTTTCGTTTTAGCTTGTAGGCTAATGCCCCACGCTTTTATTTTTTGTTATAAGGGGACTTCTTGGAATGCAGTACCTTAGGCTATCGAAAAGATTATTTTATACTTTTTAGTGCATTTAAATAAAAGCTTTATTTAAAAATTTGTTTTTACTATATTTTATTACACTGTTAGCAAAGCATCGATTAGTGACGTCTGTAGTAGCTGTTGTTATTCAGATGTAGTCCTTCACATTCGATGCTAAAACTGAGCTCTAAATTATTCTAATTACTTTATGACTGCTATGGGTTGTATTATTGTGGACTAAAAACGGATAATATAGGCTATGTATATGCCTCTTTTCCTACTTTTTTTCTACCCTGGGTTATCCAATATGCTGAATATAAAAAACAAAAAATCAAAATGATTAATATAGATTAACATAAATGATTAACATCGAAAAATCTAGATTATTCTGAAACCTTATATTCGGCCAATGTACGTAAATTCAGCATATATTATAACTTGATCGTATAACAAAGTAATTATTTGTAACTGACTCTAAAAATGTAAAATTCTAGTTTATCGAGACTTGTCTGATCTACTGGCACCGGCATAAGCGCCTAGTGAATCAATATTTAGCTCACGCCAGTCAAATAGCACGTGCAGTGTACACAACGCACGTGCTTGTTCGCGGTAATGTCCAGGTAGCACAGTTCAAGATTTGACGTATTACTTTTACTAATGCTGAAAAGTAGAATATGACAGGATTGCTCGCTTGTTTAATAAATGGAACGAATGTAATCTAATATGACTATATTTACGTTCCTGAAATTGTCGTCAGATGATGAAACGGACTTTAAATCCATATTGATTGATTGATTTATTAATAATAAACCTCGCATCTAGTTCTGGACATTATAATTTAGAGCTCAGCTCAACATGCAATGGACTCTTCGGTAGATCACATTTAAGCAAATGTTAAACAGGGTTATGACTTATAAGTAATTTGGCGGGATAGAAGGTTCTGCTACAGCCTACATGTATTGTAGGCGTACCTCTACAGGGTGAGGCAAAAAAGCAATCTCCTAGCGAAATCTCAATAACTTCTTCAAAAAGGAAGATTTAAAAATTTTTTTTTACAGACGTCTAGAGGAGGTTTGTTTTACATCTATACTCCAAATTTTGTAGAAAAATATTCGTAAATAAAAAAGTTACAGAGTTTCTACGGAAAAATCTAAAAAATCAAATTAGCAAAGCTTATCTCTATTATAATAGCGGAGGTACAAGATTTGATCGATCTGCGTAGTCCAGAGTTCGTCAAAAAGGATGATTGGCCACTAGACTCACCTGACCTCAAACCTCTCGACTACCACGCCTGGGGCGAAACGCTTGAGAGGTACAATGTGCTCATTTCTAAAAGACTAAGAGCAAGCACTTCATTAGGAGTGGATAGCAAAAAAACCTCACCTTCGAAATAATATGCCAAACATGTGCGGTTGTCACATGCAAATCAATATAAGAAATTCTTTTTGAACCAACCAACAAGGCTGAAATAAAGACTGTGCTGGAGCCAATCTGAGAAGACCTGCCACAAGAGGCTATCGACCTGGCTTTACATCGACCTTTATTCCAGAAAAGGCTACAGGAGCGCATTCGAACAGATGGTGGTCACTTTGATCACGTACTCAAAATAAAATCGACACCAACAGCAAACGGCCCTCCTCAAAGCCACAATTCAATAAAAATAACAATAAATTCCTGTTAAATAGGGGCTTTGTTAATTAGTTTATTTCGATTTTTTCGTAGTTAAACTTTGTCACTTTTTTATTTATGAATATTTTACGACCAAATTTGGAGGGTAGATGTCAAAAATCCTCCTCTAGACGTCTGTAAAATATTTTTTAATACCTTCAGTTTTGACGAAGTTATTGAGATTTCACTAGGGATTTTTTTTGCCTCACCCTGTGTATTCGGCGCACTTTGTTTCAATCCACGAGTCCTGCCGTAATAATTAAGCCTTTCAATGTTAATCAAAGTGGAACTTATTTAATGCTCTTACTGTTCTATTTAGAGTCTACATATTCTTAGAATTCTGACATCTACTTTTTAGAAACTTGACACGTCTATCTTAACAGTCGCAAGCTCATCTGAATTAGCATGAGAATTATAGGCTACAAAAGAGAATCAGGCTACAAAAAGAGGCTACAGTAGAATTATAGGCATAGGCTAAAATATTAACAATAGCAAAGACTCGAGAATGGTGTTTGGCGCACGTGTCAATGTAGCTGGGCTGTCGACCGCGATCGTCGTAAATCGTAATATCCCATCGTAATGCTATGGAATAGTCCCAATAATTTAAAGGTACATGTTGAAGAGCCCATGTAGGGCCATTACGTATCTCAACAACCGTGCGGTGTAATATGTTTCTAGTCTGTTTCAAAAAGGTAAGTATATCAATCGTATTTTTATATAGACCTAAGCAGTAAGATATCGCATCATTTATAGATTGTATGTATATTTATTTTTATTTTTATTCTACCTGCTTGTCTAATGCATTGTTTTAATGTCGTGTTTTTAAGTTGATTACTCCTGCGGGGCCCGTGTTAGCGCCTTCGGGCCTTTGTGTCCTTTTTCTCGTTGAACTGAATTATTGACTATGCATGATTGTACGGCAAAGTGAACTAAATAAATAAAGAAATAAATAAGTAAATAAATAAATAAGCTTACTTGCAGATAATAATTATGGCCTAATAATTGCGCGGGTATAGCACAGCGCATGAGCGTGATTTCTTTTAATCCACGGTCTAGCCCATTATCGTAACAGATACAAAAGTGAGGCTGGCGACTATGCCGCTTGAGTAATGACAATTGTCATCCATGCGCTGGAAGGCTATTGACTTTGAACCGTTGCCTTTTTAATATAATAACAGTTTTCAAATTAAATAGCAGCTGATAACAATTAAAATGCAAAAGTTTAATATTTGTTGTATGAATTTAAGTTTATACCGGTAGGTCTACACATTTTATAGAATTCAATTCTGCCTGTTAATTTTAAATGCATCGCGAGAAAGAGCGAATGTCCTAGGCGAATTTTTCATAATATTTACCATACCCTTCAAAAACCCTTCAAACCCTTCATACCTTCATACCCTTCATACCTTCATACCCTTCAAAAACGAAGTCAAAGGGAAGGCTAGACATTTTTTCCCCTTCCTAAATTTGCCTCAGTATGCTGTTTTCATATACTTATACGTGTTTTACAATTGTCAACTGTGTGCTGCATCGCTTATTTGGAGATCAGCTTCCATGTTGAACGCTCTTTTCTGTGCGTGACAATTTTTTTAATTTTAATCGAATAATAATGCCAATGAATTCGTACTTAAATCATTCAATGCCAAGTTTAAATTGAACTGATGGTTGTGATATCTTGTTTACAGATGGCAAGCGAAATGTTTCACCACAAACATTGTGTTTTCTGTCGAATTTCAGCTACACGTGTTTTCTGCATAATTAACGCGATAGTCTTTCGTAACATGCTTACTTGGGTTCAGATGTGTTGATGAATCAAGAAAGTTCTGGAAATGCTACCACGAAACCGAACTACAAGACTGGTAGTTGTGATTGTTATCACTGTGCTCGGTGTGTTCTTCATCTATCAAATATCAAACATCATATTCTCGACAGCACTTGCTCTTCACAAAATAGTTCTAGGAGGTTCAAATGCAACAGAAAATAGGAAATTAATCGGAGGAGTTAACAACAAAGACAGACTAATTCATCATTCTCCATTCGTCAATGTGTCAGTCTTTCTCAAAACAGAACTGGGGCAAAATTGGGCAAAAGGAGGAGGTTTTCTTTGTCGCCAGACCAGTATATTATCTGTCAGCTTTCCCATTTGTCTGTATACTGCAATTGAGGATAAACATGTATCCAAAGAATTTATTGTAAATCGATACTGGGAAGGCCCACAGGTAATCAAGCTAATTGGCGTCTTTAAACGTATTTCTAAAATCTACAACAATTCTGTGGGCTTCATGGATATAGGAGCCAATCTTGGAACCTATTCTCTTCCTTTAGCTCATTTAGGTTATTCAGTTCTGGCCATTGAGCCTAATATAGCAACTCTAACGCGACTTGCTACGTCGATTTACAGAGGAAATTTAACAGAGAAGGTTAAATTACTATCGATTGGTGTAGCTGATAAGCGAGAAACGTTTCAACTAGGTTTTGATAGAACTAATCGTGGTGACACTTACCTCTCAAATAATTGCCTCCCTAATTCTACAGCTAATGTTCGGAAGACCTCTGCGGAAGGTTTTAAAAATGGATCTGCTGTCATACCAAGGTGTGGGAAAGAGTCTATCAGAACTGTTTTACTGGATGATCTCACGTACCATGTTCCACACAGGACAATGGTAATGAAGGTGGATATCCAGTGTTCAGAAGTAAAAGCACTGAGCCTCACTGCCTCGTCAATATTCTTTAAAGTCAATTATGTTCCTCTTGTGCTGATGGAATGGGAATGCTATCACCTCCAGGCCAAAGGGATCAGTGGACCCCTAACCAAACATATTCTTGATTTTATTATTTATTTTATCTCCATGAACTACACAGCGCATTCAGTATCTAATGGAAGGCCATTGACTCTAGCGGAATGGCGTAGGTACAGGGGTATCGACGTCGTTCTAATCAAGAATGATATTGCTGGCAATATCACGTGGACGTATACGTAGGCCTATTTGAAAAGATAATTATAATTATTTTATTAACACAAACGGAGGCACATTTCTTACCTGTATACAATGAGGATTTAACGTCCAGTTCCTCACCCAAGGCGATGTCAGGGACGTCAATGTCAGAGTATTGGGACGGAAACACTACAAAAAATACCAAGACAAAACAGAAACTAAACAAGGAAATGAACAGGTGGAGGTTGACTCATATCAAGTCAGCGAGTTTACTCCCAGATTGACTCCGCAGTCCGCAGTGTCCGCACTGTCTGCAGAAACAAAAGGGCCTGAAGCGCTCAGTTATGATAATTTTATATAATTGACAACTCATATCACGGGTCGTCATACCATGCCTCTAGGCATTAGTAATTATAATTAATTACAATTATTCACAATCACAATATTTTTATTATGTGTTGCTCACTCAGAATAATTGACTCTGCTCAAACATCCATCAATTCCGCGCACGTAGAATTATTTTAGAGAAGCAAATAATTATCCTATATCTGGGAATAACGCTTCCAGCGCAAGAGGTCTTTTCTAGACTGCACAAAAGCGCTATTTCCAATGGGCTAATAGCGCCGAGCGTAAGGTTATAACTTTCGCTCTGATGTAAAGTGAAGGAATTCAAGTGGTGTGGGCATGAATCCCACGTCAGTCACAAAACTAACCCAGCACCCTTGGCACGGGTGCATAATCGGTGCCGGTAGGTTCGTCGTGTATCTGGTATAGTTGTGAAATATGTATTTTATGTATTTTATAATTATTGAAAAATACATGTATTTTACTGTATTATATTTTTATTTTATTTTTATTTTGCTGTATTTCAAGTATTTTATGTATTTTATATTTTTGGGAAAATACATGTATTTCACCGTATTTTATTTTTACTTTGCTGTATTTCACAACTATGGTATCTGGGCTAGCTGACATGTACGCTCTTCAAAAGGCGAAGGTACGATGAATCATGGAGAGGAAAATAAGATAAAATAAAATAAAACAGAAATTAAGAAGAGGCAACTTTGTAAACAGATGCGTTCTGTCATCTGTCGAATACACGACTACTAACAAAAGAATAGATGTAATCGATTTCACGATTTCAGGTATAAACAGTTACTTTAATAAGGGGAATTTCATAGGATTCGCCAATTTCGTTAACTAGTCCTATTAGCGGAACATATAGAATTGTCGTAAAACCATCAATCTCACTGCAATATAGCTCAACAAGCAAGTTGTAATGAGACTCTGGTGACATCAAGAAAATCGCGGACCATCGCGAAGCATAATAGCCAGCAAACTCCGCCATGGCTGAGCCAATGGCGGAGTTTGCTAAGGGTCTGGATCTGGTTCCATAGGCTATCGGTCGGTTCGAATCGCAGGGCTCACTCGTCACTGGTGTAACCTCCCGGCCGCGAAACTGACGTTAAATTTGGATTTAGCCTTTTAGCATAAGTTGGCCGAGGATGTCATCGCTTTGAACAAGTTATAGGCACACTCTGTTGAAGTAGAACTTGACTTGAGATCTCGATCCCGATTCAATAAATTATTAAATTAACAGTTTTTATCCTTATCCTATTCCTGGCTTCTATGCTAGATAGTTGTAAAGCGATATTTATATGAGGCTATATTGCTGTAGGCTGTAGTAAATATTTAAAACAATAATACAATTAATATCGTAGATTTAATTTCATCAATAAAGCCTCATAATTATTATATATCACAATCCCATATAGTGGTGGTTCTACCTCGGGGCTGGGGGGCAATGGCCTCCCCCCAATTTTCCTACCCCCTCCTCCCCAAATATTTTCTAGCCCCACATTGGTGGCCCCCAAATTTCCTATATAGGTCTAAAGGAAACTCAGAAATATTTTTGGAATATTTTTTGGGGGTTCATGCCCCCCCCCAAATATTTTAGTCTAGAACCGCCGCTTATCCCATATTATTGAATACTAGTAGAAAGTAAGCGGTTCGATTATGTATTGATTAAACTGACGTCTACGCACATTAGCCTGGCCATGTTCAGTGCCCCACGGGTAACGAGCCATATCGATGAGCATTGTGCAGTGCACTATGGTATGGTCTCGCCTACTATACCTCTCAAGTCGATTCACTACGACTTACCTGAAAGAGGACTGTAAAATAATACCGGTCACCATTGTCTAGACCGTGGTAGTAGACAATGGGTACCAGATGTGACATTTAGGTTCTGTATGTGGCTAGACCCTAACAACGCAGTCCCATTTTCTTTTAGCTAAAATTTTAAAAAAATGGCTCTTTTGCTTTCAATTGCTTAAGCTTATGCGTTATTCTGTTACTACTTGGTTAGGAATAAATATTCAATCATGATGAGTTGCTATAATTTTGTAAGCTCTAAATTACTGGGTCTACGCCTTACTGAAGCACGCAGGCTCATTGACATTATAGACATGTCTGTTTGAAGAATTTAATGCGTACCTATAAATTCATGCCGTATATTTACCCATGATTTGCCAAAGCCATTCTGCACATAATCCTTCATTGCACTGCTAATTCTATTCATAGGACGGTCACGACTCAATTCAACAATCTGTGTTAACAGACAAATATCCCATCAGGCTTGTCTTGTATGGATGAGATTCGAATATTATTCGGTTCTGTCTCTATCGTACAATAGCCTATAGCATAGTTAAAATTACCGGGTGAGTGTATAAGCGGTCTATGACTCTTCCTACTTGAAAATCCTCCCCACCACTTATAAAATTGGGGTGGGGGTCGGCTCGGATCATTTTTCTGCTTATGACCATGTGGATTTTGAATAAGATTTTGTGAGACCCCCCATTTGAAATTTTATAAATTGAATCCTCACACTGGCGGTTAGTCATTGTACCGTTTCTGTAGTCTGTCAACTGAGACAATTATGAGTGAGCGTAAAACTTATCGACCAGAAAGTATTTGTTCGGTATGCATCATTATTTCATTATTAAAAACTAAGGTGAAGTTATTTAGCGAATTTTAATAAAGTACAATTCTTGTCATCTTAAAAATTAATGTCTTGAATGTAGGCTAACTCTATTTAATAACATTATTTAAAAATAGTGAAAAGTTAGCTTTATGAAATTGTCGTTTGGCGCCTTTAGCTATATAGATTTTATTTATTCACCGACCATGATAGCAGTCTAAACTTATCAGGTAGACTCATTTCTCGTTGACATTTTTTATTAGCACTAATACAATGGGAACAGTTAGTAAATATTATCAGGGTCAAGAGCAATTATGACCGTTATTCGCAGCGTACATGCTAATGTATAAGGTTTATAGGCTTACGCCCTACTGTGGGCCTAATCAATGTTGGCCTTATCGTGTAGGCTAATTATTCTAGGCTATAGGAGCATAAGAGGTATATCAATTTCATAGCACAGTTTGTTAAGACTATGACACTATAGTAATCTAATAACTGTGGCCAATAGGCTATGTATGGTACGTCTCCATGGCTAATTGGGTAGATCGTCGGCCAGTTTTGTTATTTTTCGCATAAGGTTTCGGTTCCATTCTCGGTGGAATCAATCAGAAAGAAAAAGCTCGTATGCACAATGGGGCTAACTAAGCCCTCCATCCCTTCCTGGGTAGGTCAATTGAAAGAAAATAGCAAGTTGTAGGTGACTACTGCTGAAGGTTATGAAGTTCAGCACTAGTGTAACGTAAACAGTAGGCCTATAGCCTATAATATAGTAGAGTCTGGTTAATTAATAGAAACATTAATAAAGTAATTGTTGAAAGTAAAGCGTCAAGATTGAACGATTGATTATTCTATGGTTAAGAGTTTTGTAGCCTATCGTGCCGTCAGTATGCTGGTGATAAAGAGATACGGTGGTCTATTGGTAGCGCGGTGACTCTCAAAACCAGTGGTCGCGAGTTTTATACTCCTCCGTGATGGCTGTCAAGTTGCAGCCTTCGACAAGCTGCTTTATTTCCATTTCCGGTAGCAGTAGACGGTGCACATTTATCATCACACGCCATTGACTACTGCACAGGCTATT